>JARKHS020014789.1:0-78285 GCA_030143305.2 Amblyomma americanum
GGAATGTAACCAACATAGAAATAGAGGTACTGTTGCCGTGAGCAATCAAATTTGGCAGGATTATTGCAGCATAACCATGGTCCACTATAACTTCCTGCATCATCGTCATCACCCTTACTGCGCCAAATGCGAGTAAAAGGCTCATATTGCTCAAATTAACCGTGCCCTATTCCAACTGCGGCTACCCTATCCGCGCAAACTTAATCTCATCCGCCCACCGAACATTCTGCCGCCCCCTGCTACGCTTGCCTTCTCTTCGAATCAAGTCCGTTACCATAAACAATCTTCGGTTATCTTGCTTTCGTACTACATGCTCTGCCCAATCCCATTTCTTCCTCTTGATTTCGGCCAGTATCTCAATAATCATCATTTGTTCCTTCATGCGTTAACGTTACACTTGTCATTTTCCTTTCCATAGCTCGCTGCTGCGCTATCACCAGTTTAAGTTGAACCCTTTGCGCTACAGAAGGAATGTATGTTATATTGCGCTAAAACCATAACACCGGCAGCCGTTCTTTCTGCCTAAGTCATTTATCCGACTTTGCAGTTCATTTTATGATCTAATTAGCAGCGCGATACCATCAGCGAGTTGCAAATTTTTCAGACGTTCTCTATTAACTCTTATGCCCAACTGAGCAGCCGAGCTGTCCCACTGGTTATGGCGCTCGGCTGGTGACCCTAAAGACGCGGGCTCGGTCCCTGCCGCGGCGGTCGAATTTCGATGAAGGCGAAATGCTTGAGGCCCGTGTAATGTGCGATGCCAGCGCATGTGGTCGACCCCAGGTGGTAGAAATTTCCAGACTCCTTCACTACAGTGTCCCTCATAGCCTGAGTCGCTTTCGGACGTCAAACCTCCATAAACCAAACCAAACGTTTTATCCCCAACCGTTTCCAGGCCTCTGAATACCTTCTGTAAACAGGCGATGAATAGCATTTGCGAAGTCGTGTCTCCTTGCCTGACTCCCTACATTATTGGAGTTCTATTACTGACTTTATATAGGACTATGGTGGCTGTGCAGCCGTTACAGATATCTTCCCGTATTTTACATGATGGTCATCTACACCCTGATTCCCCAATGCCTGCGTGGCTGCGGAGGTTTTGACTGAGTTAAATGCCGTATGTCAGAGGTATCGCCGTTAATGTGGCAGCAAAAAATTCATCAAATTCATTTACAGCTCTAGTTTCGTAAACAAGCGAATATTACTCATATATGTGTTATTGCTATACTACTCACTCGTAAGAAAATTGGTCATCTACTATTCCAGGTGCTCCGCGAAGTCTTGCAGTCGAGATGCAGAAGGGTTTGTTGTACTTCTATGACGGATTAGGATCTATCTCTACAGTCAGTAAACTCAGTAATTTTGTACTGTCGTGAGGCGAGCTACGAATAGAGAGGAATCTGTACTTGTCAGCTCTTGATCTGCGGCTGTACCTGCCTGTGTGTCTGGGTAATGTTGTAGTGTTGGCGTTTAGCTTCTTTGCGGGTGCTGCTGGCTAACATGTCACTTATTCCGTGGTTAAAATCGGCCACAAGGAAGGCTTAAAAGCACTCAGCTTATACTTTCGCGGGTTATTAATTGTTCCCCACATGGTAGTTGAAGTGCCATCGGTACGCGCCCATTGGCGGGACGTCTGATGGGCAATCACAAGCCTTACATTTCGAACGCTACTGGCAGCAGGAGGGAGCTGGTTCAATCACAAAATACAAAACTCAGAAAACTTGAGAGTCCAACCCTTCAATATCTTCGGGCAACAATGAATTCTAGTGCCCTCTGTAGGACTGTGTGTGCAAACACTATCATTTCAGGCAGACAGCACAGTAAAATTTACTTGATCGTCAAAAGTATGTGCAAACTTGCAGTGAAATATGCGAATAGCCTAGAACATTCTAGGGTAGATGATAGATGTGGCGCCCACCCTTCAGCATTGGCCGTGTCCTTGGCTACTGAATACGCTGATGTCTTCGCCTCCTTTTCATCTTCGACCTAAGCAACGAAAGTTGGCTTCCTAGCTGCCTTAAGAACCTCCACCATCAGCGGCACTTTTTAGCTCTATAGCGTGGGAGGTTCTTTCGCTGATTTGATACTCGCGTGCAGCCGCTTTCCTTTTTTAGCAGCTTTCAGCGTTCGGGACGCCAAAGCTGTCGGCCACTGTTCAACAGCTTTAGCAAACATTCGTTGTGGAGAACGAATGGAATAAAGCTCACAAAAATGATGCCTTCAGACGCGAAACGGGCGAGTTTGTGGGTACGGGAGATGGCTTACCGAATATGGAGATGAAGGCGCAGAAAACTTTTCTTTATATGCAAGAAAGCATTCAAAGGATACATAATTCCCCTTTTTGTATGCAAATTTTTATTCGCGCGTCCTTCCGTGCATCGCTGCACATCATGCGAAAACTCGAGAAAAAAATTTGGCGGTGGTTTAGCACAGGTTATACCTGGAGTGACGCGATAGCTACAGCTGGGCGAGTGGAACTTGCTCAGTTGAATTTCAAATCAGTCTTTCACTGCTTCGTTTCGCTGGCCGTCCCTTATTCATCTTTTTCCTAGTTGACACGGCGCATGCGTACAGCTGTGGCAGCTAGGTTTGGCCTGCGCGCCGCGTCGCGGCAGCACCAGCTGCTCCGCGCCACGTGGCTGGTCACGTGACCAACCACGTGACAGCGTGGCGGCGCCGACATGCTGAAGGCTCGAAATGCTACCGTAAGGCAGCTATGGCTACAATAAATAACATGCGGAAAGGCATATGCCTCACTCAAAAAGAATTGTTGGGCTAGTTGGTACTTGATGCTTAAATTCACAGAGCGCGACAACGCTTACGGAAAAACGGGAGGCACCAAAAAGCGCTGACTTCAACCATAGGCACACATATTGCTACGGACGCTCGGAGGACGACGAAGTGTCTTGAACAACGACGACGCTCCATTTAAATTCGGTAAGGTTGCTTTGGGTACCAGGTCACATGGGCTTTCACTTAAATGAGGTTGCAGATTCCTTAGCAAGAGCCTCTCGCAGTGGCCCAATTGTTGTTGTCCTGCCATCGTGTGCAATACAGCTGCGGTGAGGTTTCGCAGCTACACAATATTTCAGGAATTTGCTGCCTCGGCTCTTACATCACCTTCCGAATATCAGCATCTTCTGCATCCTTGGAGTAGCAAAGACTGGCGCTCACGCAGACTAGAGTTCTCTTTCACGCGCTTGCGTTGCCGGGTTCCCCCTCTAAATTTCTACCTTCACAGATCTGACCTGGCAGCTTCCCCACTGTGCCCTTTTTGTGCCGAACCTGAGACAATAGATCAATTCCTGCTGTTCTGCCGCCGCTTCTCTCATTTGAGGAAGCGTCTTTTGCAAATTCCATTTCATCAAATGGGCTTGCCTGTGTCTTCCGCGGTTGTTCTTTCCATTGGCGCTTCTTTGCTTGGACGAAGCGACAGGAGTGTGCGCTCTGCTGTGCAAAATTTTCTTCAAGAAACGCAGCGACTCCCATCCTAATTTCTTTTTCCCGCTCTCAGTCAGTACGACATAGCAATATTACAGGCATTGTGTACTATTATGCACATTAAGCAATTGTCCCGTCTTCGATCTCCAAGTTAACTGAACCCCTTTCCTTCCCTCTTCCAATCTATCAGACTACATACTATTACCACTCCTTTTCCCGTCAAAACTTTCCTGTATCCAGTAATTAACCGCCTGTGTCTTGGCTACTCCCCCGTAGTGGGTATGTGCCAGCAACGTCTGAGGCCTTCCTTCCTTCCTTCCTGCTGCGGCGCACGCTTGTGTGATTTTCGGCTGTCCCTAGCCATCGATCCTCTGCCTAGCACATTACCTCTGCTGCATGTAGGCATTGCGTAACATTTGGTGGGGGTTGCCAAATTTGATCCCGGGCCCCAAGCTGGATCTCCGCAGTGGCCGCCACCTCGTCACCATGTCTCCTGAAGCGGGTTGCGACGCTGATACTCGCAGATGTGATACTATATCTGACTGGCTTCGCACGAGCGTGGTTCAAAACATACGACGATGACTTGACCTCATGGGACATCTGTAAGTAGAAACTCCGAGACCTCTTCGGGAAACCCATTGGACGTCAACTCTTCGCCAAGAATGCTCTCGCGTCGCGCACCAAAACGTCTTCAGAGCTATACATCGCGTACATTTAGAACGTCCCGGCCTTGTGTCGTAAAGTTGACGAAGATATGTCCGAGGCAGATAGAGTCGGCCACATACTGAAAGGTATTGCCGATGGTGTCTTTAACCTGTTTCTCTGCAAAGACTGTTCTACGGTCGCTTCTGTTTTTGAGGTGTGTCGGCACTTCCAGCAGGCCAAACACAAGCGCATTTCCCACCGTTTCCACCGGCTGCCGATCATTGCTACCAGCTTCTCATGTGATGATCTGCCAAAACTGCGGCAGCCTTCTGACCTGGCTAACTCAACCAGCATAGTGCGACGCGAACTGGAGGCGATGTCGCACGTTGTTTCCACCTTGCAACTGCCGGACGACACCCTGACACTCATCCAGGCCGTCGTTCGCCAGGCGGTTGCGAACATGGCCGCACCTTCTGCTCGCGTCGCGGACAACGTTAGTGCCAGCCCGTACGGACCAGTCTAAGCTTCTCGTCTCGGTATCGGTACCTCAATTCTGACGAGTGGCGTGCCCCTGATGATCGGCGAATATGTTTATGTGCTCACGCGTCGGACACGTCCCGTCACTGCCGCAGCCGTTGGTCCCCGATACCGCGTCTTTTCGGCTTCGTCGACCGCCGCAGCGACTATGCCCCGCGCCGTTACTCACTTCGTCCCGATCCACTCCGTAGAGCCGCCGCTCCTGTTCCCCTTTCGCTCGCAGCGACTGTAGTCAATCCGTTTCCTGCCACTTCTCGGAAAACTAGCCGATGCAGCACCCGGGTGCGACGTTGCATGACTGACCGGGCCTGCAAATCCTCTCTTGTACCCCGCTGCCAAACGTAATCTATTGAATGTTCTTGTGGATGGTGTCCTGATCATTGCCCTCAATGATACTGGCGGCCAAGTGTCTGTACTGAGCAGTTCTTTGCGCCGCCGCCTCAATAATATTTAATGCCTGCCGCCGCGTCCACATTTCGCGTCGCCGGTGACACCACCTCTGCCATGACTTGAACGTGCACTGCGCGAGCCAGCATTGCCAGACGTCATATTCCCGTTCTGTTCACCGTCCTGACCAGGTGCCCTCAAGACATAATCCTTGGCCTTGACTTTTTAACCGCCCATTCAGCTCTCATTGACGGGTCCTCCGGCCTTCTCCGATTGGGTCTGCCCCTTTGCTATGACGACTCCACCAGCTTACCTCGCTGTCACTCCACCGAGTTAGCTCGTCTCCCGCCGCAAGCTGCCGTCTCTATCCCTATGTCGCCCTCTCCTATTGTCCACGATCGAGACTACGTCGCTTGCCCTATCACCGCTGTGACTCTGCATCGTAACGTTGTCTTTCTCCACATCGCTGTTCATATCTCCAACTACTGCACCTACCTCACTGGCCTCAACTTCAGCCTGTCTCCTCAAGTTCTTCCCACCGGATTTTCACTTGCTGACCTGTCCCTACTGACCTATTGCACAGTTTCTGCCCTAGCTTCTGACCAAGCGACCGACGTCTCCAACGTCCCTGCATCGCAGCCCTCCCGTGGAGATCATATTTCCAGGATGATTACAGACGATCTGTGCCCTGCTGACTCTACAGCTCTTCACAGCTTTTTGTCCTCCTACAGCCACATTTTTCTTCTACGATGACAGTTCTTTTTGTCTAACCCCTGTTGTCGCTCGCCGCATTGACACCGGCGATGGCCACGCTATTCAAAGACGGCCTTACAGTCTCTCTCTTTGAGCGCCATGTCATCCAGGCGGAGGTAGACAAGATGTTGGCCCGCAAAATTATCGAGCCTTCGAGCAGTCCGTGGGCGTCCCCTGTCATGCTTGCTAAAAAGAGAGGTCAAACCAGGCGATTCTGTGTCGATTACCACCACCTGAATACCGTAACAAAGAAAAACGTCTACTCTCTCCCTGAACTGACGACGCTCTCGACTGCATGCACAGCGCTAGCTACTTTTCCTCCATGGATCTTCGCTCAGGATACTGGCAGATCGCTGTTGACGAACGGGATCGGGAGAAAACCACCTTTGCCACCCGGACCGCCTGTATCAATTTAAAGTCATGCCTTCGACCTCTCCAGCGTTCCTGCGACCTTTGAGCGCCTGATAAACTCCCTACTGCGCGGCTTCAGATGGGCGACGTGCCTATGCAACTTGGACGACGGGGTAGTTCTTACGTTCAAATTACAAAGCCACCTGAACCCCCTTTCAGCCATCCTTGCCGTCTTCCGCCACGCCAGTCTTCAGCTGTACTCGAAGGAATGTACCTTCGGCGACCGTCAGCTCAAGGTACTTGGTCACTCGGTCGATTCTGCTGGGATGCAACCCGACCCCGACAAAGTCCGCGTCGCGAGTTCCTTTCCTTCTCTGCGTTCCTCCGGTGATGTGCGCAACTTCCCCGGGTTCTGTTCATATTTCCTCCGGTTCATCGCGAACTTTGCGGAAATAGCCCACGCTTTCGCCACCCTCCTTGAGAAAGACGTCCCGTTGTGCTGGGGGCCCTATCAAGCTGCTACCTTTATAAACCTTATCAGTGCCCTCACCACTCCACCTGTCTTAGCTTACTTTGATCCTTCAGCCTCTACTGAACTACGCGCCGACTCCAGCGGCCATGGCATTGGTGCCCCACTTGCGCAGCAGCAACGCATCAGATTCGCATCATCGCGTACTACAGCCATCTCCTTTCTGTGTCAGAGAGCAACTATTCTATCATCGAGCACTAATGTCTTGCCCTCGTTTGGGCCATTACGAAATTCCGCCCTTAGTCGTTTAGGCACCATTTCTCTGTTATAATGGATTATCATGCCTTACGCTGGCTTTCTTCGATCAAATACCTTACTGGCAGGCTGGGGTCTTCGCTTTCAAGAATATACATTTTCCGCCCTCCAGAAGTCCGGCCGCTTGCCCCAAGACACAGATTTATTGTCCCGCCGTCACCCTGTCGATCCGCCTTCCACCAACGAATGTGAGGCTGACGCCTGCGCTTTGTCCATATCGGAGTTCCGCAAAATTTCTCAATAACAAGGTTTGGATTCCTCGCTACGCTCTCTAATTGACCTCTTCACCACGAACGGCTCTGATTGCTCCCTCGAGCCGTCGTGCTCCACGATAACATCCTCTACCAGCGCAATATGCGGATTGACGGCACTGAGATATTGCTCGCGGGCTCTCAGCATCTGCGTTGCAGTGTCCTTGAACAGTTCAATGATGTTCCCATGGCAGGTTATCTTGCCGTATCCCGCACGTACAACATTGCGAGTCGCCGCTTCTTATGGCCAGGTCTCCACCGCTCTGTCCGGCCCTATGTGGCCGCTTGCGAGCCCTGCCAACACCGCAAGACGCCCTCGGTTCTCCCTCCCGGACACCTTTAGCCGATTCCCACCCCTACAGACCCGTTTTCTCGTGTCGGCCTCGACCTGCTCGGCCATTTTCCGGTGTCTGCCAGATCGCTGTCGCAACGGACAACTCGACGTGCTACGCTCTCACACCAGCGATCCCAACCAGCTGTGCCATTGATGTCGTTGACTTCATCCTGCACGACGTCATACTCCAGCATGGTGCTCCCCCTCACCTGTTCACCGATCGCGGCTGATGGTTTCTTTCCCAAGGGGTTGCCGGACTTCTCCGCTCCTGCTCCGTCCGTCATCATTTCGCCATGGCCTACCGCCCACAGACGAACGGCCTGACCGAACGTCTCAACTGTACCCTCACCGACGTGATTTACATGTACGTCTCTGACATCCTCTCATTTGTGACATTAGCATACAATTACACACGTCACGACACAGGTGGTTTCTCTCCTTTCTATCGTCTGTTTGGCCACGATCAACTCTGCCCTTCAACAGCCTACTGCCCGTCACCACCTCCACGAGTCATTATGCTCGGGCCGCCATCGACCGCGCCGACGCCGCCCGTCTTGTCGCCCGCCAGCGGTTGTCGGCGTCTCAATTAACTCAGAAACACAGTCATGACTGTCGCCGTCGCGACGTAACTTACACCCCTGGCTCCCTTGTGTTGCTCTGGGTCCCGTCGCTTCCCGTCGTGTGGGCTGCTGTGAAAAACTTTTGCCGCGATATACAGGCCCTTACCGTGTCGTACGTACCGTGACCGCGGTAACGTACGAGATCCCCACTGCATCCAACGTCCCCGCCCGCTACACCCCGCACCAACATCGTACATGTGTCACGCCTCAAGCCTTATAACTCGCACTCTCCCTTGAGCAGTGTTTTCTCGTTCTCTCAGCAGGCTCTCGGCAACAATTAACAAGTGAGTACATGAGTAGCCGGAACCCTTGAGCTGGGCACCTGCTTACAGAACGACATTTCTGCTGAATGCTGGAACTGTTTTGTGAGAGTATTACCAAGGCAGGACCTTGCAATATTCCGTCTCACCACTCTCGAGTGAGCAGAGCCAAAAGGATGTAGGGTTTTTTTCCTCACGGCTCTGAACGAAAGGGGCAAAGAACAGAGCAGCAATGTCATGGGGTCCTCTCAATACCTTAGCGCACACCACCGTGATTTCAAGCTGTGCAAGGAACGTTTACCCTTCTTAGAAAGAACCATGGTTCTTTATAACCACGTCGACAGACCCTTCATAGAGATAGCTGAGGCTAATGAAAGTGAGAAAAAAGTTACTGTCGGCGCACAAGCAATGTTTTTGAAGTGAAAAAGACACTTTTCTTACGGATTGCAGTTTAACTGTTGGATAAGGCGTTTTTTTTTCTTTTTCACTCGATCAGTATGTCTCGCACTGTATTTCGCATTTTTTCTCATAACAATTTAGGGAGTGTTCACATGCAGGTCGCTGCCGCTGTCAAGATAAGGTGACAACTCGCATTTCTTTGCATCCCGCGCGCAGAGGTTCATATCCGTGTGCGGAGCGCGGCAATAAACTTAGTTAAAGCTAGCGCTTTGTTGTGCTTCCCTGTTTTCTAGGTGTGTTGTCGGGCTGTGCGAATCTAAGTACAGGCCTCAATAGAGGCCAGTAACCGCTTGGCTAATTCCTGTTTTCCCTGAACATAGTATTGATTGCATTGAAACAATGTTGTGCGTACAAAGCCTTAGCAGAGGACATCAAAGCTATCGCGAATAAAGCAGGCCCAAGCCAGAAAGCACTACAATGTGGGCTGGGCTGACTCTGCCGC
Source organism: Amblyomma americanum (assembly GCA_030143305.2). Taxonomy (NCBI): domain Eukaryota; kingdom Metazoa; phylum Arthropoda; class Arachnida; order Ixodida; family Ixodidae; genus Amblyomma; species Amblyomma americanum. The sequence continues at coordinate 9,265 of JARKHS020014789.1, forward strand.
AAGAAGGAAGCGCTGGTCCGATGAAATGCCTGTCTGGTCATACACTTTTTTTGGTGAAAAATCTTTTGACTAAACTAGAATTTTCTTGAAGCGGTATTCACAATGCCGATAAAACATGAGTTTTCCTAACGCTGTTTAGTCCAATAAGAAAGAACATATCTGGAACCTCGTGAAGGCATTGAATAGCAATAACATAGTTACAGTTTGAGGCGTAGAAATACTTTACGTCTCTGATATCTGTTGCAGGACATCCCAAAGAGAATTTCTTCCCTAGCAACAAATGAAACAATCCTAGATTTTTCCAGGAATTTCATGGAGACTGCAGTTAACAAGACAGAGAAATGCCCATTTGCTTTTAGGCATGACTCTAGCGGAAAATTTCAGTATGTAGCTCACAAAAGAAAGTCTTTGTGCGCAGCGAAAGAGGCATTTTGAGTTATTTTTAAAATGTCATGTGCAGGAAGGCCAGAATATACTGAACAATTGAGTTGCATAAGGAAGAACATAGAAATTAAGCCATTCTAGAATCGTTTGCGCCACGCCCTTAACAAAACCTCAGCATAAAAACAACCCAGTAAGAAGCGAACAACAAAACGCCCTATTGTGCAACCCCCCCTCCTCAAAAAAAAAAAAGTCGATCACAAATATCACAAGACAAAACGACGGGCCGCAAAAAATTAACGTCAGCAAGAACGCTTCAACGCCAAATGTCGCGGAATTACATGAAGCGCGAAAATTCCTTTTGAAAATATAGATGGATTAAACCAGGGCCTCCTGGACTTGCCGGCCAAAAAAAGGAAATCACGTATCGTTGATTGAAAAAATTGAGCTCAAGGCTGCGAACGCGCTGTGAAAGCGTTGCGTATAAAGTCTAGCAGAGTAAATCATTTTCAGAGTATAATATAATTTAACGGCAAGAAACAGCTTAGAGGTCGTCGCTGTGGAAGAATCAATGGAGAGCATGGGGGGCGAAAATCTCAACGGAGCGCCGTTCAATCAGTAAGCGGTGTTACCAGTAATGAGCAGATACCTGTAGGCACTTACTGGCTCACCGAGATACTTCGGCGGTCCACACGTCCACACGTCCATGCAACACAAACGTACTCTGCAGTTGCACATATCCCCATTATAAAGCGCAGTTCGTTACTCTTAGAATGATTCATTCGGGCATCTGCAATTGACCCAAACATTTGCTTTGAACGAATACTTCATCACTTTTTTTTACTTCTGTGCATCTAAAAATGTGACATCTGCATAAGCTATTTCCATAAGCTCGTATCCCAAGACACAATTGCATAAGCTATTTCCACAAGCTCGTAACCCAAGACACAAAGTTTACGAGCGAAACTACTGTTTATAAAAAGCATGACAGAGAAGTACAAGTCAAAAAGCATTGCGGATACGGGCGACCTTGTTTTACAGAGCACAGAGTGAACAGAGGTTGTGGACGATGACCAAGAACGATCGTGCGTGTGGAGCAGTTATTGTAACGAATAAGCATTCAATTGAAAATAACTAGGTCTCATGGACGTGACCTAAGAGAAAAGGAATGAATGACACTTGATCAAACGCCTTTGTAAAGTCAATTTGAATCATTGCTAATCGCTCCTAATAGTTGAAGCGGTACTGCAAAACTGTACGCACTACGTGAAGGCTGGGCTGTATTGATCAAACTATTAAGTCACACGATTGGTCATGTCCAATGAGTGTAGACAGCGCAAAGTGAGGCTGACTCGGTACGACTTTTCCGAAGCTTATAAACCCTGCATTGGAAAGCGTAATAGGTGTCTAGTATTTTACTAACCGTCGTTTTCCTTTATTATCCTTATTTGGAAGTAAACTTAGGTGCCTTTTTGTGAATTACTGCGGCAAATTCCTAGATGAATACTGGCGCCCAAAATTTTAAGTCGAACAAGGAAGAAGATAGATTTATTTACCTTTTAAAATTCACCTAAAAAACGATCAGGACTAGATATTTTTGAAAGCAGTAATTATCAATGCCATTCTCTAAATCCCGTCAAGTTAAAAGATGATTTATTGCTGTGCGCTGATGCTATGAAATGGGCTTAACAAGGACGACGACGCGAGCTACATTACCAGCATCACCCGTGTTTGAATTGCTGCCATAAAGGGACCTCTAGTGTTGATCCGAGATTCCTTTCGCGGCCGCGTGCCGGCTCTCATCTAGCGAGAATTATCTAGTTAGTCTCTTAGAGGGAAATGCATGAGGGGTACGAGGCCGGACACTGGCAGGCCGCAAGCGTTCTGCGTCCAGCTTTTAAAGTGCAACTTCGCAACAGGAGTTTCCCTTGGTGTAGGAGTCAAGAGCCTGGAATTCAAGCTGATGAAGGTTATAAGGGCCCTTGAACAGGAGCATCGTTATCAACTTTTTTTAGTATCACCTTATCCGCCGGATTTCAATTGCCTTGGCTCGATGTTCCAGCTAAAACATCTCCCATGCTGAAAATTATAGTAAGCGGGTGGATGTTCAAGACACAAAAGGTTTCACCCAGTTTTCAATGTCCTAGTCGCTTATCAGCGAAATATTAGGTTTCGAAAGCACCTATTCTGTTTCAAACATAGGATCGGGGCAGAATTCTATGCGCGCAATGGCCATGGATTGATGTGAAAAAGAAACAGGCTTAATGTACATAAAATTCGTGATTTAAGGACTGCTACAGAGTAGTAAATGCAGTCAGCACCAGCGTACACGTCTATACATACAAGTGTACATACACACATACATCCCCAGTGCCGCCGGGTGCCGACCGGTGATACAATGGGTACAAGCTTTCCCCTGGCTTGGTCCTCGGCTTATTTAGGGTTAAATGCTTGGGAAATGGGTCTTTGACCGCACCTTGTAACTTTGAAAATACTTTGTGCCATGACTCTTTTTGGCTATAGATGCCCTTGCGCCATAAAAATTTATCACCAGCATCATCACATACATACATACATACATACATACATACATACATACATACATACATACATACATACATACATACATACATACATACATACATACATACATACATACATACATACATACATACATACATACATACATACATACATACATACATACATACATACATACATACATACATACATACATACATACATACATACATACATACATACATACATACATACATACATACATATACATACACATACATACATACATACATACATACATGCATGCATGCATGCATGCATACATACATACATACATACATACATACATACATACATACATGCATACATACATACATACATACATACATACATACATACATACATACATACATACATACATACATACATACATACATACATACATACATACATACATACATACATACATACATACATACATACATACATACATGCGTATGAATACACGTGTATATAAAAGCTGGCGGCCCTGACCGCTCAGCACTAATCAGACTTGCACTGCGAAGAAAGATCTTATCGGCATTTTGCATAGGCCCAGTGTAGTCATCTGAAACACACACGCAGTCAGAATCGCCAATGAAAACAGCATAGACAGTCGTAGTCAACAAGATGCATACTTTGCTCAAACTCCTCGGTGCGCCCTACAACTAAAAGTGGCACTATAGAAAGCGATCATCTGTTTCCCTCGGGAACACTTCTTTCTCTGAAAAACAAATTAACGAACAGAAATAACCACTGAGTGACACACGCGGAGTCTGCAATCAGCTAAAAAAATGCCGATTAATGAGATGCTTCAGAGAGCCCCGCCTTAAGAACAGCCTTGTAGCTTCACCTTGTTATAAACAATGCGCTGTGATTGCCAACGCATCACAAGCGTATACAGATGCCTTTCAATTCGAGAGCGTTAAGGGACCCGTTTAGCGACAAACTTAATGAAATCGGCGTGCCGCTTAAAGCAGGCGATGCACTTGCCACCTAAATCATGTGGCCTGCCAGTCATGGAAGGTGGCCCCCTGGCCACCGGATGACACCAAACTGCCCACTATAGCTAGTGGCTGTTAAATTAATGACTGGTAGTGAGAGGTTGCGTGCCAAGACCGACTTGAGTGTCACAAGCCTCATCGGTTGCTTTGTTCGAAACAGCCACCTGCCGGGCCAGCAGCGCACCGCTTAAGGCCTAATCGCTGCACCACTGCGTCAGGAGTGGTATGAGGACTCCCCGCTGTCTATAAATATAAAGTAGAGAATCACCAATTGCGCATATGGGCGCATATATATTAATGCTTATATACGCATGTATATTAATTACAAGCATTGCCTACTACATCAATCGGGAGAGCGACTGGTTTGAATGACGAACTTTGACTGTGCTGCTCATCCCTTCTCTATTTCACTTTTCAATCCCCTCATCCCTCCTCCCCGGTGCAGGGTAGCCAACCGGGACACCCTCCTGGTTAACATCCCTGCCTTCCTTATTCCTATTTATCTCCCCATTTTTGTCGCTTTACAAAGTTTAGTATATCTCAGAGCTTTCGGCAGTGCCCGTCGTATCTCGCCACTTGCGGCATACAAGCTTTCCTAAGTGTTCGCGTACCGATTTCGAGCTCAACGCTTAGAGCTCTCAGCTTTCCTAAGGTGGACTGCAATTGAAATCTTTGTTTCCTTATTCTACTGGTAAAAGTAAAGCTGGTAAAGCGAATGTGCGCAACATCAGAGCATATTAATTGTAAATGAAGGCCGTACTTTGGTGTTCACAGATGATCAGCCCGACGACTATTATTTCTTCACGCGCTCTGCTCAGAACATCGTCCCTACAGTACCATCAAAGTCAAGAAGAAAACGCAGAAACGTCAGATGACGATGACGTGCTCACTGCTCGAGAAAAGTGACAACTATTTACGGTCGTCTTCTGAGAACTAACAGCCTGGAACACATTAAATGACGTCACCAAGGAGAGGGACGTGGTCTCGTACATTACACACATTCCAACCTGTGATTTACACACCACACAGCTCACTTCTGTATACCAGTGTGCCTGAAACAAATTCTTGCTGAAGGCCTCGGCTGCATTCTCGCGCTATGTAAAATGGCAAAACCGACACAAGGAAGAGTAATGATAATATGACCTTTGCAAGTGCGCCGACCTTTCGCTGCATGGAGTGAATACAATTACCAACTTCAAGAAAATCATCCGCGACGAATGCTTCAAGATGCCGAGCCGAAGAATCTATAAACGGTTACTGACGTCATTGCATTTTGAAATTGTTTTCGCGCAGTACGAAAGAAATGGCCTCGACTTGACATTCAGGCATTTTTGATCCGCGCGTGTAAGGGATGCCGTTTGTAGTTTCGCCTCATGCCTGCCCCCCTGCTTCAAAATATTCAGCCACTTCCCAAGCAGCACATGTGATAGGCCCAAAATTGGAAATGGATGGTTTCACTATGGGCCTTTGTTGGACCGGCGTTTGCCAATACATTTCCAATTGGGCCGATTACCTGTGCTGCTTGGGTAATTCGCGATTAAGACTGCAGCTGTGACTAATGCCCATTTTTTATGAGTGTGCGGCCCCTCTGCCTTTCGCATATCACTGTGTCATCCAGGAGCAGGTCCCTGAGGAATTGTTAGGTTATCATGTTGCGTCATGTGTGCAAGCACAAAAATGCGTATGATTAAGGCGCCGCCAGTGCGCAGCGCCACGATATCTACGTGACAGTTGCTCCATTGTTTCGTACAACAGCCGAAGACGGTCCCTCCTTCCGTGTCATTCACGAGGCATTGGCTACCTGTAACGAACCGATCCCTATTCCTTCACTGTAGGGGGTGCACGATCCGGTCAGAAATCCAGATAGTCCAACAATGGAGAGTGCCCCTCTGCACGTCTTATTTAATTGTAGGATACACACTTCATTAAGCCACTGTGTAATTATCATATTGCCACGTGCCGAACGCGCCGCGCGGCCTCCACGCTTAGTCAAAGACGACGACGAAGTGTTGGTTGGCTCCCGAGGCGCTCTGGCTCTGTGCTTTGGACCCTGGCTGTCTGATTAAAGCGCCTAGCCTTCTGTTCCCCCCGACGTCTACCTGCACGGCTCCTCAGGTCGTGACACTGGTGGAGGTGCGACCGATGATCCCTTCTCCTGCGGAAGACTCGACGCGCCCGCCTCTTGTGACCACCCCTGTCCATCGTGCCAGCCGGAGGATCCGAGGCCTATCCCCCGAGGTCGTGACGGCGAACCCTCGTGCCGCTCGTGAAGGCGAACCCTCGACTTTCACTCCCCTCATGGCGACGCCACTGCCCGCCGTGACGATGACTGTACCTTCGACCAGCCCCACCTATCTGACCCTTCAGACCCCACGAACACCTAAGCCCTTTCACGGTGGCCAGTTCGAGGATGCCGAGGACTGGTTGGCACACTATGAACGGGTTGCGACCTTCAACGGCTGGGACGACACGACCAAGCTGCGTAACGTGTATTTCAGCCTCGAAGACTCTGCCCGCACGTGGTTCGAGAACCGTGAGGCTACCTTGTCTACGTGGCCGGACTTCCGACGTCAGCTCCTGACTACGTACGCCAACAGTGACCGCCGGGAGAGCGCGGAGCGCGCCCTGACGTCTCGAATTCAACTTCCAGACGAGAGTGTTGCAATGTACGTAGAGGATGTGACGCGTCTTTGCCATCGCGCCGATCCAGCCATGAGTGAAGAAAAAAAGCTGCGGCACCTGATGCGCGGCGTAAAAGACCAGCTCTTTTCCGGTCTCGTACGGAACCCGCCCAACACCGTCGCGGAGTTTCTGGCCGACGCCGCCCACATGGAGAAATTGCTGCAGCAGAGGGCCAATCAGTACGCCCGGCAACTGCGTCCAGTGCCGTCGCTGTCCACGTTGGACCGGTTCGACCACGATCCCGGGATGAACCCGAGCTCCCTTCGCGAACTCATTCGTTCCGTGGTCCGCGAGGAGCTGCAGCACCTTCATGGAACATTTGCCCCTCGCATCGATTCCGTCACCAGCGTCATCCGCGAGGAAGTTCAGCAGGCGCTCAGGGCACAAACCGCTGCGGTCGTGCCGGCGCCGCAACCGGCCCCATCCGTTCCCGCGCCGTACCCGGCCCCTGTTCAGCCAGTCACGTACGCGGACGTCGTGCGCCGCCCAGCCCCATTTCCTGAGCCTTCCCCTTACTCCCCTCCAGTGGACGCGGTGCACGCTGCTCAACCGCTCCCTTACTGGGCTGATCGGCGCCAGCCACCGCGGAAGACTGATCTCTGGCGCACTCCGGATCAACGCCCGCTGTGCTACCACTGTGGTGAAGCCGGCCATCTCTACCGGCGGTGCCCGTATCGCGAAATGGGTCTGCGCGGATTTGCTCTTGACAGTCCCCGTCCACGACCCGGAGAGCACCCTCAGGACATCGCCGAGTATGTCAACCGCCAGCGTAGTTCCCTGCCTCCTCCCCGCCGCCCGTCTCCGCGCCGCGAGTCGCGCTCGCCTTCTCCACGCCGGTCTTCGCCTTCTGGGTCCCGTTATGCCTCAGAACAACGTGGTTCCTCGATCCCACATCGGGAAAACTAGCTCCGGCGACCTTTGGAGGCGAGGCCGCCGAACGCCGATCCGACGCAAAGCTTCCACCGCCGCACCGACCGACTCGCCCCGACGTAGAACGCCGCATCGCCGCACAGTTTTCCCCGACTCTCCACCCGAATCGCCCCGACGTCGCAACCCCAGTCGTCGACCAGCTTCCGCCGCCGCACCGACTGAGTCCCTCCCCACAACCATCGACAGGCCGCGCTGAAGGCCGGATCTCCTTGGACATCCCTGTTCTCGTCGACACTAAGGAGGTCAGCGCGTTGGTTGATACGGGCGCAGATTACTCCATCCTTAGCGGACGGCTTGCGACGACCCTGAAAAAAGTGACGACACCGTGGGAAGGCCCCGACATACGTACGGCGGGGGGACATGTTGTCGCACCACTCGGTATGTGTGCGGCCCGCGTTACGGTTCGCGGCTGCACCTTCGTCGCCACTTTTCTTGTTCTGCGCGAATGTTCTCGCGATGTCATCCTTGGCATCGACTTTCTTCGTGAGCACGGTGCTATAATAGACCTCCCGAATCGCTTGGTGACGTTTTCCACCAAATTGGCCACAGCAGAGCCGGCGCACCAGGGTTCTCAGTCCGCCCTGCGAGTCGCCGAGGATAACGTTACGGTGCCTCCACGTGCCAGCATTCTCGCTAGAGTTACCTGTGATGAACCACATCGGGGACTCCGGGTTGTCGAGCCTAATGTCTCTCTCGTACTCACTAAGGGGATTGCGGTGGCACGAGGCCTTAGCTGCCTGCATGACGGTTGGACAGAGGTCCTTATTACCAACTTTTGCAATGAGCATCGACATCTATTCCGTGGCACAGCCATCGCTTACGTCGACCATGTCCAGGAAGTGGCCGAATGTTTTGCTTGCGAGGAGGACACCACTGGAGGTGACGCAGAAGCGCTCGACGACGTCAACATAAATCCGGGCCTTTCATCCGCTGAAAAGGGGCAACTCCAGGACCTCTTGCGGGAGTTTCGTGCGTGTTTCACGTCGTCGTCTAAGGTGCGACAAACGTCGATAGTTAAACAACGCATCATCACGCCTGAAGGAGCTCGACCCATCCATCAGCAGCCCTATCGTGTGTCCCCTCGGGAGCGAGATGCTATACAAACACAGGACAAAGAGATGCTCACGGACGGCGTCATCCAACCGTCAAGCAGCCCGTGGTCGTCTCCTGTCGTCCTGGTGAAGAAGAAAGACGGAACACTGCGATTCTGCGTCGACTATAGGAAACTTAACAGTGTGACAAAGAAAGACGTGTATCCGCTGCCCCGTATCGATGACTCCCTCGACCGTCTTCGCCAAGCCAAGTACTTCTCTTCGGTAGACCTCAGGAGCGGTTATTGGCAGATAGAAGTCGATGAGAGGGACCGTGAGAAAACCGCCTTCATCACACCGGACGGGCTCTACGAATTTCGCGTCCTCCCCTTCGGGCTCTGCTGCGCTCCTGCCCCTTTCCAAAGAATGATGGACACCGTCCTCACAGGTCTGAAGTGGCAGACATGTCTGTTTATCTTGACGATGTCATTATTTTTTCCGCAACGTTCACGGAACATCTGCAGCGTCTCAGAACTGTCCTCGAAGCCGTTCGTTCCGCCAACCTCTCCCTCAAACCACAAAAATGTCACTTTGGATTCACCGAATTGAAGTTTCTCGGGCACGTCATTAGTGCTGATGGAATCCGAGCTGACCCAGAGAAGCTTGCTGCCGTTGCTGCCTTTCCGGTCCCCGTTCACAAAAAAGCAGTCCGACGTTTCTTGGGCCTGTGCTCCTTTATCGTCGCTTCATTAGAAACTTCGCCCAGCTTGCCAGCCCTCTGACGTTCCTAACCCGGGATGATACATCATTTTCCTGGGGCAACGAACAGCACACTGCCTTCAACGAATTACGACGCCGACTCCAATCGCCGCCAATCCTAGCACATTTCGACGAAGATGCCGACACGGCGGTACATACGGATGCGAGCAACGTCGGTCTTGGCGCCGTTCTCATTCAGCGGCAAGACGGTGTCGACAAAGTAATTGCCTACGCCAGCCGGGCACTGTCGCGCGCTGAGTTGAACTACTCTACTACCGAAAAAGAATGCTTAGCCGTAGTCTGGGCAGCAGCTAAGTTCCGCCCATATCTGTATGGCAGACCGTTTTGTGTCGTCACCGACCACCATTCGCTGTGCTGGCTAAAAAATTTAAAGGACCCTTGCGGCCGCCTCGCCCGTTGGGCATTACGCCTGCAGGAATTCGATTTCACCGTCACCTATAAGTCCGGCCGGAACAACACCGACGCTGATAGCCTGTCACGCGCTCCCGTCGAACCTCCTCCACAAGACACCATCGACGACGACTGCTTCCTTGGAGCCGTCAGCACGTCTGAGCTCGTCTCCAGACAGCGTGCCGACGCCGAGCTGCGTCTGCTCATAGAACATCTCGAAGGTGGGCACCCTGAGATACCACGGTACCTAGCTCGTGGGATATCATCGTTTTGTCTCCGGAGCGGCGTGCTTTATAAAAAGAACTCTACTTCCAGTCCGACAACTTACCTGCTCGTCATACCGTCTGATTTACGGGATGAAGTCTCCTGGCCTGCCATGATGAACCAACTTCCGGCCACCTTGGTGTTACCCGCACCTTGTCCCGAATCCGGCAGAACTATTACTGGCCGCAGCTCACGTCAAGCGTCAAGCGTTATGTCCGGACATGCCGGCAATGTCAGCGGCGGAAGAAACCGACGCTCAAGCCTCCCGGGCTGCTTCAGTGCATCGAGCCGCCACAAAAACCATTCGACAAAGTCGGCATGGACCTTTTGGGGCCATTTCCTCTTTCGTCGTCCGGCCACAAGTGGATTGTAGTCGCCACCGACTACTTGACCCGTTACGCTGAAACGAAGGCCCTTGCGCGAGGTACTGCCGCCGAAGTTGCCCTCTTCTTTATGCACGAAATCGTGCTTAGACACGGCGCCCCATCGATCATCATTACTGACCGAGGCAAGGCGTTTCAAGCCCGGCTCTTACGTGACGTGTTAACGCTTAGCCACACAGCTCATCGACCCACAACAGCGTACCATCCCCTAAACCAATGGTCTAACGGAACGGCTCAACAGAACATTAGCGGACATGGTCTCGATGTACGTTGACGTTGAACGTAAAACGTGGGATGAGATCTTGCCGTACGTCACCTTCGCATATAATACAGCGACGCAGGAAACCACCCAGTTTACCCCGTTCCGTCTCGTCTATGGCAGGGAGGTCCGCATGATGTTGGATGCGATGCTCCCGTACGGCGATGAAGAGGTAACCCCTGAAGCAGGCAACTTCGTGGAAAACGCAGAGCAAGCCCGTCAGCTGGCCCGCTTGAACATCAAGGACCAGCAATCCGTCGATGCTCGACACTATAACCTTCGGCACAGGGACGTGCACTACGAGCCGGGTGACAAGGTATGGGTGTGGACACCCTTGCGCCGCAAGGGGTTGTGCGGAAAGCTTATCAATCGGTATTTTGGCCTGTACAAAGTCCTGCGCCGCCTGAACAGCCTCAACTACGAAGTTGTCCCCGATGGAATTGTGGTCGCCGGCCGTCAGCGTCAACGGCCTGAAGTCGTCCATGTAGTGCGCCTAAAACCGTACTATTCGCGTGACTGAGCGCTGTGTGCACGCTGTGTGTCGCCCCTTTACCTCCTTACCCCACGTGTGAACTTGACTCTCCTCACCTCTCAACTAGCGCCGGATGTATAATTCACCTCACCCCTACTTTTCGTTTGTTTTTCCCCTTCTTCTCTCCCTGTACATAACCCATTCCACACCGAGACGGTGTTTTCTTTCGCGGGGGGGGGGGGAATAATGCCACGTGCCGAACGCGCCGTGCGGCCTCCACGCTTAGTCAAAGACGACGACGAAGTGTTGGTTGGCTCCCGAGGCGCTCTGGCTCTGTGCTTTGGACCCTGGCTGTCTGATTAAAGCGCCTAGACTTCTGTTCCCCCCGACGTCTACCTGCACGGCTCCTCAGGTCGTGACAATATAAAGGAATCGATAAATAAAACAGCGTTAAAAAGCTGCAAAAGTGAAAAAGAATAAATATTGCGCGCTAAAAAAAGCGGCATGTTTTCAATGAAATTTTTCCAATAAATGTTTAACTATTGTGCACTAAATATCAATAGACACCAAAACAATAAAAATCAAAGAGATGTCGGTTGTTAAAGTTTGTTAGGAATATAGTAATGAGAATTAGAATACCAATGTCGAGGGGGTTACTCTGATGGGATGAATATTGTGTAATATTAGGTCAACCTTGTGAGTATACTGACGCGTGGTGGCACCGACAGCCCGCATGGCACAATGAATAGAACGCTTTGAAAGAAGAGTTTAATGGTGCACTGCAGAGGAATCTGAAATGGCTCTTTGCCATGGGAACTCGATATACACTTTCTGTGCATTCTTAGAAACTTCGAATTATTGTCCTGCGCGGCCGATCTCCCTATTAATTACAATTAAATGCCCCGGCTACCGCCTTCTTTTTACTCACGTCCAAAAAGTGGAGTCAACCAACGGGCGGAGTTCCTTTCAGCATGTCGCGTGGCGGCCTCGCTCCCGCATTTATTTTTTTTAGGCTTCCGTGAATAAATAGTTTCAGTCGCAGACTACATAGCCCCCAATTAAGCCCACAGAAATAAAATACGCTTGGACTGTTTGCTTTCACCGATCGCTACGTATCACTCCACCGATGGTGGAGTTAAAAAAAAAAGGGGGCCGGAGCCGGGATGTTTAATTATATTTAATAGGGAAATCGGCCGCATTGTACAATCGAAGTTTCTATAAGAATGCTCGGCGCGTGCAGATCGAGTTCCCGCGTTAAAAATACGAGCTCAGAATCCTCTTTGGTGCATCTTTAATGGGCGGACATGGGTCGCAAACAGAGCAAAACTCGGCGCGACGATAGCAGATAATCTGCTTCAAGGGCGCCGGGATGAGAATTCCCCTGTTGTTCTGCGCTCTCGGTGTAAAAGTGTGAGAGGTGCGCTAAAGAAATTAAAATAAACGTTGGAAATAGGCATGCGTGAAAGTCTCGTTCCACACCGCACTAGTTGCGCCTCGCTAAAAAAAGAGATTAAGGGCCCTTCTAGACAACAACAAAAAAAGCACATTAAACATGTCATTAGCGTTTTAAATTTTATTGGTTGTCTGTTATCGTGGCCTTGCATTTTTCCGCTTTTGAAAAAATTCGACACAACACGGTTTGCGCACCCGAGTTCTGTACTGATTTTGGTTTTATGCCGAAGCTTTTCAAAACCGCAATAATTAAGCAATATAAAAGTAAAATCTAGACGTTCATCGCATTAACCTTCTAACGAAATTATTTTTTTTCGCAAGATGGCATTAAAACGGCCGTTTCGTACCTATTCAGCAATCTGTCTACAAACCAAAAATGCTTCGGACGAGCTCTGCGCACTATACACTCGACATAGCGTGCCGGAAAACACGCAGCATATCGGGCTCGTAATGAGCCAGAAATGTCAGTGACCTTATTATGAACCTGGCTAGTCAGAGTGCGATGAGAGTTAACGCTCTTTGAAAAATCATCGGCCTGATGCTTACAAACCAAAAAATAACGTCGCCGTACAGTGAAGTACATGCAGGTTAAAAACACTCCTTCTTTGTGTCGTGTTGTTGCGCTTTTATTCTTGTTAGCTATGAACCAACATGCCCCGGAGAGTGTTTTACACTAGAGTCCCTTAGCGAATATACAAAGCCTTCAAGCGGACTGCATGCTCCACTTCCAGCCGTACACGGTATATCTCGAATGCCGTCGGCCCGTCCTGAACGAACTGGTAGTTCACTTTTCCTATCGCTTAAGGGTCTTGCACCGGCCAAACTGACGGTGTAAAAGCTCTTCATTCAAAAGGGCAAGAGCTAGGCCTACATTTTCATATTAAAGAGCGCTAAAAAGAGGTGGACGGACCAAGCACAACAACACGAGCGCTGACTTTCAACTCTATTGTGTTTAACAATAATTGGTTTTTAGGGAAAGGAAATGGCGCAGTATCTGTCTCACCTATCGTTGGACGCCTGAACCGCGCCGTAAGGGAAGGGATAAAGGAGGAAGTGAAAGAAGAAAGGAAGAAGAGGTGCCGTAGTGGAGGGCCCCGGAATAACTTCGACCGCCTGGGGACCTTTAACGTGCACTGACATCGCACAGCACACGGGCGCCTTAGCGTTTTTCCTCCATAAAAACACAGCCGCCGCGGTTGGGTTCGAGCCCGGGAGCTCCGGATCAGTAGTCGAGCGCCCTAACCATTCAGCCACCGCAGCGAGGCTGGGACATAATCAAAACGAATATTGTGTTTGTTCCGTCCTCGCTTTTTAGCGCCCTTTAATATAGATATCAACCAACTCGCCAAGCTTTCTGTTCTTCCTAATATGCCTAGACGGTTGAACATTATGCATGCAACGCGCTGTACACTTTACTGGCGACTTCTAGCGCGAACGTACAACTGACTGACAAACTGACAAAGCGCGAGCTGACAACTGTTTCCTGGTGATGAAGGTCTTTTTTTACACGGAAAGAAACACTTGCTGCGCTGTTAGAACTATATACTGTGAGTTTTAAAACCTGAGAATACTACGAGATAATGGATTGAAAGAAAAGACAAAAACGAAACACAAAGAAGCCAAACGATAAGGGTGGAAAATATTTATACGCTGATTAGTGGATTGGTGTTAACAGCCTTAGGCGATCGTCTGGCTTGTACTGGAGTAGCATGTCAGGCCTACAACCAGGCAGACCTCTCCTGTTCCATTAAAGCCCCACCTCCTCCTCTGGCTTGCATTCCGTGCCACGGTAACTATGATGTAAATTCGGGCGTCGGTGCGCTGCTAGTTCTCTCTAAGTATTCGGGTGAGTTGGGCATCGTTCCTACCAGAACCTATTTTCCATATAGCTTCATTGATGGTAACTGAGTTCACTCACACATATCCGCCTCAGGGCCAAGATCACTTATGACAATGTGACATCCCACGTTCTGTGCTGGGCGTTGATATACATTGCAAGGATGACTGTTGTCTTGTTCATGATTTTAAAAAATTTGTTTGCATTTTAATGGTACTTAGATGCCCTCTGGTAACTATAGCGAGAAATATAATTCCTTAGGAAGGCCTCAAACGCTATTCGCTTGTGTGTATGAGCACTTAGAAGCACGATTAGGCAGGGATATGTGACCGAATAAAACACTGTGTGACGATGGGTTCTTAGAGTCATACAGAATGCCGTCGAGGATATTGGTGAGAACAAGAAGATACTCCACTCACCTCCTCTTTTTGAGGCTATTATCGAGAATATAATTTCGCAGGCAAAATAGGATTATTCACGCTTGAACGCCAGGGGAGGTAAAATCGTTTTGCGTTCGGGGCACGCAGTGAACCTTTGCTGCTTCGGTTCCGAGCGTTCCTGAGAGGACCTACTGGCACTGATCGGTTCCCAGCTGGCGTCGTCATGTTCTTCACTCTTCGGTCGTGTGTCGGCGACAATCTTCGTTAAAGCCCTTCTGTCCAGACTTGTCCACAATGCTTATGTCAATCTTCTGTACACTCCAGTGAGTGATGTGGGACGATGGGTCTTTCAATTTGGCAAGCCAGTATGTCGCTGCGTTGTCGCTAACCACGTTCAATGCTCTGTCGCACTAGAATAGGCGGAATTAAAATGTGGCCAAGACGAATACGACACACTCCTTCTTCGTGTCCAGTAGTTGGCTGCCACTTTCGACACAGAACGCAAGGACGGAGGGGATACTGAGCTAGAAAATCTATCCACCCTGTATACTCAATGCCTTATGACCTCGAGCGTACCAGAAGCTTGGAAGAAGCCTAATATTATCTTAATTCACAAAAAAAGAGATGCCAAGGACTTGAAAAATTAAAGACCAATCAGCGTACTGTACGTAGCTTACAAAGTATTTACTCAGGTAGTCACAAATAGTCAGTCAGTTTTTATTTGCAGAAAAATCAGATCATCCTGCGGGTGGCAGAGACTAAAGGCATGTTTGCCTGACGAGGTCTCTGCCCCCGTAACAAAAGGAGCAACCTACAGCAGTACAGCAGAGAGCTGGTACAAAAAAAGAGAACCAAGACAACCGAAGGCCTTAAAACAAAATGATCAGGCAGGCTTCCGTAAAGCGTGCTCGACAATAGATCATATTCACATTATCAATAAGGTGATAAAGAAGCTCGCAGAATATAACCAACCACTATATATATATAGCACTCAATGATTACGAGTAAGCATTTGACTCAGTGGAAATCTGGGCAGTCTTGGAGGCATTGCGGAATTAGGGTATTAAAGAGCCTTATGTAAAAATACTGGAAGATATCTATAACGATTACAGGGCTGCTATAGTCTTTCATAAAGTCAGCAACAAAATTCCAATAAGGAAGGGTGTCAGGCACAGAGACAGGATCTCGCCAATGCTATTCACCGCACGTTTACAAGAGGCGTTCTGAAGCATTTATCGGAAACAGTTCGGGATAAGAGTCAACGGAGAATACCTCAGTAATTTGCGATTCTCAGATGACATTGCCTTGCTAAGTCACTCAGGTGACGAGCTGCAAAGCATGGTCAATGAGAAGGACACGAAGAGCAGAACGGTAGTCCTCAAATTAACATGCAGAAAACCAAATTAATGTTCTACAGTCTCTCAAGGAAAAAGCAGTTCACAATTGTTAGCTAGGTGATGGAAGTGGTAAGGGAATACGCCTACTCAGGGCAGGTAGTCGCCGCTGATACGGATAATGAGAGGGAGATAACTAGAATAAAAATGGGGTGGAGCGCATATAACAGGCTCTCAAATCATATTTGGCAGTTTACCAATATCCTACAAGAGCAAAGAAGTATACAACAGCTGCTGTATCTTGCCGATACTCACCTATGGGGCAGAAACGTGGAGGCTAACGAAAAGGGTTCAGCTATGCTAAGGAGAGCGCAGCCGGCTATGGAAAGAAGTGATAGGTGTAAAGTTAAGAGAACGGAAACTGGCAGGGTAGGAGAGGGAACAAACGCTGGTTAATGACTTCTTAGAGCAAGATGAAGAAAAGACTTGGGCGAGGCATCTAATGAGAAGGAAAGATAACCGCTGGTCCTTAAGGATAACGTAGTGGATTCCAAGAAAAGCCAAGCGTAGCAGGGGATGCAGAGAGTTAGGTAGGTGGATGAGATTACGAAGTTTGTGGGAATATGGTGGCCGCAGCTGGCAAAGGACAGGGTTCATTGGAGAGACATGAGAGAGGTCTTTGTCCTGCAATGGACATATCAACGGCGATGACTGTGATGGTGATGGATGGTGTTCTCTCGTTCAGATTACTGTCAATTACCTGAATTCTTTTATTCATTTTGTCGTTATTATTGCCTTCTTTTAAATTTAGACTTTTTTGCCGGTGCTTCTCGTAAGTAGTGGTCCCTTGGGCTCCGTCAAGCTTAGCTGTAGCTTTAGCCCAATAGACTCTGCAGTCGTTTTCTGTAAAATAAATTATGTAGTGGGTAGAAATATATGTTCACAGAAGGGAATCAATAAATACAGAGAGAGACAGCAGAAGAGCCATAAAATAAGGGAAAGAAGGAAGGAAGGAAGGAAGGAAGGAAGGAAGGAAGGAAGGAAGGAAGGAAGGAAGGAAGGAAGGAAGGAAGGAAGGAAGGAAGGAAGGAAGGAAGGAAGGAAGGAAGGAAGGAAGGAAGGAAGGAAGGAAGGCCTCAGACGTTGCTGGCACCTACCAACTACGGGGGAGTGGCCAAGACACAGGCGGTTAATTGCTGGATACAGGAAAGTTTGACGAGAAAAGGAGTGGTAATAGTATGTAATCTGATAGACTGGAAGACAGAAGGGCCGGGATCCTGTTAACTTAGAGATCGAGGACGGGACAATGGCTTAATGTGCATAATAACATACAATGCCTGTAATGTTTTAATGTCGTACTGAATGAGGGCGGGAAAAAGGAATTACAAAGGGAGTTGCTGCGTTTCTTGAAGAAAATTTTGCACAGCAGAGCGCACACTCCTGTCGCTTCATCCAACCAAAGAAGCGCGAATGGAAAGAACAACCGCGGAGGACACAGGCAAGCCCAGTTGATGAAATGAAATTTGCAAAAGACGCTTCCTCAAATGAGACAAACGGCGGCAGAACAGCAGGAAGTGATCTATTGTATCAGGTTCGGCACAAAAAGGACACAATGGGGAAGCCGCCAGGCCAGATCTGTGCAGGTAGAAATTTAGAAGTTAAACCCGGCAACGCAAACGCGCGAAAGAGACCTCTAGTCTGCGCGAGCGCCAGTCTTTGTTACTCCAAGGATGCAGAAGATGCTGATATTCGGGAGATGATGTAAGAGCCGAGGTAGCAAATTCCTGAAGTATTGTGTAGCTGCGAAACCTCACCGCAGCTGTAAATGCACATGTTGGCAGGGCAGCAACAATTTGGCTGCAGAAAGAGGCTCTTGCTAAGGAATCTGCAGCCTCATTTAAGTGAAAGTCCATGTGACCTGGTACCCAAAGCAACCTTACCGAATTTAGATGGAGCGGGATCAGGAACCCAAAGAGGCGTAATGCCGGAGACTCAGTGGGTGAGGATAATGACGAGCTAAATGGACAGCGAGTCTGTCATAACCACGACCTGGGAAACGGTAGTTTCTAATTTTCGTAAGGCTAAGATTACTGCTAATAATTCAGCCAGAAGAATTGGAGTGAAGTCAGGAAGACGAAGAGAAAAAGACCAATCCAGTGAAGGCAAAAAAATTCCCACACCTGCCTTTTCGCGATTCTGCGAGGCATCGGTAGCAATAAGAACTTGAGAGGGAAAGGACCTTAGGTGGTCGTGCAACAAACCCTAAAGAAGGGGGAAGGGCTGCAGCTTTGAAATCGATGGGAAAATGTCATCGAATTCAATCTGTACAGATTATGAGTTGTTATACATTTGGCGGACATCTGTGAAATGAATATCTATGGGATAAGGGAGGGACTGCACGTAACATATCTGCGGAGTATGAAAACGAGGTCAGGCGGCACTAGAAAAGGCGGAAGGTTGACTAAGAAATATTATACTAGAAGCGTGAAGAGGTGAGTCGCACAATTTTAAAAATGTTTGAACTGTTAAAAGGCGAAACCTAGCTGCTAATGATGGGATTCGCGCCTCAAGGTGCAGAACAGCATTGGCGACATATTTTAGAAGCCCCAGACAAAGGCGCAACGCCTCTCGCTCCAACAGCACAAGAGAGCGAAGTTTATAGGCAGGAGCTCCTGAGAATAAAACACACCCGAACTCCAAAATTGGGCGGACGTGTATTTTATAAATCATCAGACGTCTATGCCTTCTCATGCCTGACCTAGAACTACAAAGCCTGCGTAGGATGCCAATGGCCCGAACTCCTTTTGCAGAAACTTGCTCAATGTGTTGCCGCCAGGATAGAGTAGAGTCGTATACTACTCCGAGATGCTTCACCGTCTGAACTTGAAATATTATGTTATTTCTATAAACCAGGCAGATATTTACAGCAACAGAAACCGGAAATACTAACAATACGCATTTCTTCACATTGAGGGACAGATGAATTCTTCCTAACCAGTTGTCAAGAACATTTAGGTAATTTTGCAGGGTTCGATAAAGAATGTGAATATCACCTGCTGATGAAAAAAAGTGCAATATCCTTGGCGTACACATAAGTTTTCAGATTTTGAATGCATAGAATTGAGCTTAGAAAAATGTTAAAAAAAACAGGTGAGAGAACTGATCCTAGCGGTACACCTCGTGTCTTTGGAAATCCTCTTGAGGAAACACCATTTTGGCAGCAGTAAAATTCTCTATTTTCCAAAAAAAAAACAGAAATCCAGGCTACAAAATAGCTTTGGAAGTTCAGTTCTTGTAATATTAGTAACAGAGTCGAGGGCTCCACGCTGTCGTATGCTTTACTGACATCCAAGGTGACAAGCGCAGCAGACTGTTTTCTATTGCGAGGTAATTTAATACGACTCTCTAGGTCAGTATGAGCACACCAAATTGAACAACCCGGCCTGAAACTAATTTGACATGGATTCAAGAGAGAATTTTCCGAAATGAATGACAAGACACGGCTGAGAAGGACCCTTTCCACCAATTTCACTAGGTTCGATGATAATGAAATAGGGCGTATGTTGTCTAAAGTTTAGCCCTCCGCTTGCTTTTTAAGCAATGAAACTATTTCCGCAAGACGCCACTCATGAGGTATCCAAGGTCCTTTAATAGAATTGTTAACTAGAGCCAACAGGTCTGCAGGAGATTCATTGAAAAAATTTTTTATCATAGATGAAGTGACCTTATCGGGCCAGGAGCCGCTTGGGATAAGCGCAGAACAATTTGCGACAGCTCAGGCATAGAGACCTCAGTGAAATCGCTAGAGGTGCATGTGAATATAGAAGGAGAAGGTAGAGCAGATGTAAAGCGAAGCTCTAGGCCACACGCAATATCCTCTAAGGCCTTTGCGATGTCCGCAGGGGACTGAACGAGGGATTCAATGTTGGCTGCCGGTGGAATCACATTGTTGCGCCTCATGAAATTAAACAAAGCTCTTTATTTCCTGATTGTGAAAGGAAATCATAATGATTTGTATTATACTCCTCCTTTGCATGGGCGACGGTGCGCTTAAATGTTCCTTGCAACATACTTATAATCCAACCAATTTTGTGGGCATTGATTGATGAGGTTTCTTTCAAGCTGCTTTCCATCGTCTGTATGCATGCGTGCCCTCAGCATTCCACCAATTGTTCGCGATTGCACCCTTGGTTCCCTTAACCAAACATTCAGACTTTTGCCTCGCATGGTCCAGTACTGATCATAGATGTGCAGCCTAGCTTTCGGCACTTATCTGAGCGCATGGGTCTAAGGGCTGATTTTAGCGTGTCTTTAAAGCAACTTTAATTTATTAACGTGCGCTGATGTCGCTCATGAAGAGTTAATTTGCACGCCAACTTGAAACTAATCGGTAGATGATCACTGTTTGTTGCACAGTCAACAAGCGCCCAAGACATAACAGAGGCTCCTGGGGAGGAAAAAGTTAAATCCAAGGCAGAGTGGCATTGACTCCAAACAAACGTAGGTAATCCGGAATTGTTGCAGATCAAGTTGTTGTCAGAAGCCCAATCAAATAGTCTAAAACCAAAGCTGTCTGTTTTAGACCCCCACGTCACATGGTGCGAACTGAAGTCCCCAAGAAATAGAACCTGAGATCGGCTACTAGACATGAGTGAGCCAAGGGGCCGAGTGTCACGCACACCAGACGGGAAATATGCATTAGCTACCGTAAAGGGCTGTTGACATGGGACACTGAGGTCAACCGCAAGGGTTTCACATTGATTGTCCGCATATTGAAAAGAAATGCATGCCCTGTGGAAAAACTTTGTACAGATGAGCACTAACAACCCCCCCCCCCCCTCGTGATGACCGGTCAAGCTGGAACGGACGCTAATCCTTGAGATCATAATTGAAATTTGTAGTTAGCCATGCTTCCTGTAAAGCAACTAAATCTGGTAGAAGCTGATTGCATATAGGCAATTTAAATCTGTTGAAGCTCACAATATAGATCGCCAATTCCACTGGGGTTCACTTAAGAACACTATCTTGGCGGGAGTGCCGCAGCCGCGACTGCCTTTTCTAGAACCCTGGTCTTAGCATTTTGACTTGCGTTACTTTTCTTCGTCTTTGACTGGGGGAAAGATGGACCTGCAATATTCAGAGGAGACCCACTTCGTTTCTGGGTGCGGAGATCAGAATCCGTATCCATACAGTCCATAGAGGATGCGTTCATAACGCTGTTCGAAGGAGAGGCCTGAGAGGTCTTTAGTTGCTCACATTGTTCTTGGCCCTGAGGAGCGGAAGCGATTACTACAGAAGAAAGAGTAGCTTCCGAAGCCAAAGAATGAGAAGAGGGGAGCGGTGGACACCTGCAGAAGTTTGGTCATCTGAGCAGCTATGACCTGCGAAATGCACTTGGATACGCTTTCTATAATGCGATCCATTGCATTTGCCAGAGTTTTCTCAACTGCCGCTGTATTAGCCTGGGACCAACTAGAATCCATTATTTGTGGGCATTTGGCGGCCACACTAGAGTAGCCTGAGGCTCTCTTCTCTCCTTGACTGCGGCAAAAGCCTCTCTCCGCGTGCATCTGCGCTTGTCTATAAGCTCAAGAACCTGAACTTCTTGTGCTCGTGCAGAACAGTCAGGCGAATCAGCAGGGTGAGCACCACTACACAAACAACATTTCTCTTTCCGTTCAGGACATTCCTCTCTGCAGTGATGTTCCTCACAGGCACAGCAGCGTAAGGCCGATTTGCAGGCTTTGCGCTGTGGTCAAATCACCAGCAGTTTTGACACTGAAGGGGTCGAGAGTTAAAGGCATCTACTCGAAAAACCAATGACCACACTTTAATCTCTGTCGGGCAAAATATTCCTGCAAATGTGGCAATGACGGACTTCATAGGAATTTTTACTCCGTCAACCATCCTGCTACATCGATGGACAGCAATCACTCCCGCAGGCGAGACGCTCTCAAGCGTTTCCGCAGGGCTCAATCGAGAGTCGACCCCTCGGACCAAGCCATTGGAACATGCTAGATGAGGCGGAATGAATGCGCTCACCGGGTGGTTGGCGAAGGTCGTGCACTTTAGCAGTTCTTCAATAAAGTCTTTATCCGATGACCTGCACAAAATACCACCCCTGCCGAACTGCCGGACATCGGTAATGCGCATGAAGTGCTTCGATGTTGACTGAAGAGCCGCCTGTACTGCCTGCGAGTTGTTCACTCGGATTGCGCCTCCATCGGAAGTCACTAAAGCGACCGGAATGCTAGAAACTCCACTGCGGAAAAAGAGATCAATTCGGAGCTGGTCTTGAGGAAGAGGTGCCGACCAAGGGGAAAACCTCCAGTCGGGGAGAAGAAGTAGACATCAAGCTCTCGTCCCGCGCCCAATCACCCCAGAACAGGAGCAAGCACGCACAGACAAAAAGGAGAAATTTAGCAAGCTAGCGCAACACCGCCAGGTACTTAGCCGCTACCCCGCAGCCTTGGTTGCTGGGCCAGGTCACTACTCCAGCGCCAGCGCCAGCGCCGGAATACCCTTCGTCCTCCTCTTCCACCACGCACACAAGCACCATGCTTCGTCATCTTATTTGTCCAAGCCTATGGCCGTAACATAATCCTCGTCAGCAAAAGCAACGTCTTGGTGC
Organism: Amblyomma americanum; assembly: GCA_030143305.2. Lineage (NCBI taxonomy): Eukaryota > Metazoa > Arthropoda > Arachnida > Ixodida > Ixodidae > Amblyomma > Amblyomma americanum. Next base: position 32,034 of record JARKHS020014789.1, read on the forward strand.
TAAGGAGAAGACGCATCAGGGGCGTGGTATGGTTTACGCGGAGCCACATGAAAGACATCAGTCACAGGGCGGGTTGATGATGTCGCAGAAGGCATGTCAATAGGCTTGAGGTTACCAGCACGCAGCACAGATGGTTTCTACGGTGTTGACACACGTCGCAGGCGGTGACATAGTGATGGATGGCACGATATAATCCTGGCGGAAAGAAAGGGCGGCGGACGCGGTCGTATGTCCGAGACACACCGAGATGTCCGGTGGCTGGCAGGTCATGAAGTTGGGACAAGACAGATAAGCGCAGGCGCTGAGGCACGACAAGCAGCAGGTCAAGCCCGCCAGGGTGGAGATTGCGGCGGTGCAGAATGCTACCTTCAAGGACAAAAAGCAGCAGTGAGGGATCGGAGCGAGCAGCGGCGAGGCCTACAATGCTCGTGCGTAACCGAGAATTGCGTTGCCGTTCGGTAGCGGCGTAAAGCAAGTCGGAAAAGGCGAGGAGAGAAGGTGCCATGGCGTTTTCAGTTGAGTTAGGTGGAGGGGTTAACTCCTACTCCCACAGCAGCGTAACTTTATGCCATCAATACCAGTGCAATGTAGGCTGTCTAGGAGTATTGATACATTTTTGAGAACGAGTATGTTTTATTCCAAACAGCCTTACTTCCATAGCAGCATAACGCTATGCTGCTATGGGTTAATATTTCTCTCCAGAATGCAATGGCTGGCCTTCTAATCAAGCAGAGAAGTGGTGCAATGTGTACACAAGAAGCAGGCATGTATAATGTGTAGGTAGTTGCGTGTTTTGGTTTAGGCACAGTGCAATACCAGAACAAGATTTTTCACAACTGAAAAAAGAAAACATACCACATATGGCCTTTATTTTAAATAAGGTTACAGCCAAACTGCTCACAAGTCCACCTATTTCTTATCCTGGAGGACAAGGCAGCAGGAGAGACGTGGGCAGCAGATAAAAATGCACACGCACTTAATAAACTTAAACACATAAAGAGGTATAGAAGGACGAGAGATTTTGTAGTACAGGAACTTAAATGAACTGAAGTTTTTCAGTTACAAAATTCATGAAACAATCTGTGCTCAAGTGTTTACATGAAAACAAGAAAGAAATCAATCGGCGCAAAAAAATTTAGTTCTCACAATTCCTTGTTTCCAGAAAAAGTAAGACAGATAGGTACATGTGGCCACAACATTGTGCCAAATTAAGGTTCCATCACAAAATGGCATCAACCGCTATAAGTAGGTGAAAACCGTTTCATGCTCCAAGGCTACTAGATGTGTGCACCAAAAACTTAACTAGGACTATATAATGTGGCAATGGCACTGACTCGAGAAGAGCATTTTCCGATGCCTCTATATACCATAACCTCCTTGCAATAGCTACATAGAATTTAATTTAATCATTTAAGATGACTCCTAAATGGGGGCTTCTGCATTGCCAATACAATAATGGTGCATAAGCATGTGTGCCATGAAAACACAAAAGTGACATGAGTTCCATCGGAGCATGCTACAGTCAGAAACAACTCAAGAATAAAGCAGCAGATGCCTCTCAAAAAAGGCCCTTCAACCAATGGCACTGACCGCTTCTGATGTCACGGTTAGTCTGATTTAAGCCCTGGTTTATCCCGCTTCATCTGCCGCCCCATGGCGATGTCACACTAGCAGGTCTAAGGTGATTAACCAGAACACTGTGAGAATCGATCGAAGCCATTGGTTGGAGGGCATTCTTTAACAAGCATTTTCTGCCTCGTTCTCAGGTTATATCCAACTAGAGGCTGCAAAAAAAAGGAGGTAGTGACGAGCCAGATCACGATAAATAAGCATCAAATGGCAATCAGCAGCCTTCTTTTTGTGTGCTAGCCACACTAAAGAACATCTGCATATGGCTGGGCCGCCATCAGCAGTGAAATGACTGCACAAGGGGTTTTACCCCATCTTAGTGCCACCACGTAGCTAGTTTACTTTGACGTTGCAGTGCTGTGTTACTTCAGTTTTGTACACCACACAAAAAAATCAGCATTATGATGAATTTTTTGTAGTGCACTTTCTTGCTCAGTGAGCCCACACTTCGAACTCCACCTCAACGAGGGTTAAGGCCTTCAGTTGATAATGCCTGCACTGACCTACTGTCCAGTGTTAGTACAAAGCACATGGGCCTAAGCTATATGCAGTCGGGGGGGGGGGGGGGGAGCTTTAGCAAATGTGACAGGGTGGGTGCACTCAATGAGGGTAGGCTATACAAATCTACTGCTCTCTTTTTATTTTTTGTAACTTTGACTGCAATATTTATTATTCTCTGGCACTTGCAGTCAGTCGCACTTGTCACTGTCACAACCAAGGTACTATGTGTCTCCTTACAGTGACGACTTCAGAGTAACAGTGCGAAAGCTCTGGTTAACCAGAAACACAGGGCTTTTTGGGGAAAAAATGTATTACTGGTATTATGACTGAGCAGAAATAAAATTCAAACGCAAATAACAACGTCAAGAGATAGGAGCACTATGGGAACATTGGTCACAATCAGGAAAGCTAAGTGTGAAAGACGTTATAGTTCACCCAAAACATCATCCCTCGACTTTGTCAATGATGGGTCATTCCAAGCCAAACATCCCAAAGTTGAGCAACCATATACGATTTGTTCAAAAAAATAATGTAAATTTTTTGCATTGTGTGAAATCTAAGCCAGATGCCAAAAAAAAAATTGAGCAATTTGAACAATTAGAAAACGTGTGAAACCGGCATCGCTCTATGATCGACCGAAAATCCAGATTTTTACAAGATACACGACAAATGTTTTAATGAGATTTGCAGATTCTGGCTTTTGATATGATTCAGATCTTGTATTTTTTAACCGTATAATTATTTTTTTTAATTTAAATAAAATGTAAAAATTCCACTATGACTCATAAAAATATCAACTCCTTTTTGGACATTAAGAAAAAGCCATCTTGCTTCCCTAGATGTCTATTACCCATAAAAAATGTTACAGCTCATGCAACTGAATGAGTCGAAGTGAAATAAAATGCTGAATTTGCAGAAAAGTGCGTTTGGGACCATAAAAATTCATTCATTTCACTCTGAGGTGGACAAAATAGAAATACTTCCACCGATGGCAAGTTTAGTAGAACAATTTATTGCATTTCATTTATGAAGTTTTAATCGAGGTGATTTTTGTTTAAAGCGAGAATAAAATTTTTGAAGTAGAGCTCATCCGCCGCGAGCTGCGTCGTCTCTTTGCGCCTCTTCAACACAAAGCACAGCACAGCCCTCAGAACATTGTATACACGAAAAGATAATTGTGAGAAAAGATTTTCTTTGTGTTGCCGGGGTAGCACTTGCACCAGTGAGACACTAAGTCACTGTTGTCAGAGACATGACAGACATAACAGGCAATGCTGTGGATGTAGTGTGTTCGCAAAACCATTTTACTCCACCACATATCATCTGTTCTTCTCAAAACCTCGCTGAGTGTTTGAATGAAAACAAAGCGGTATAAAATGAACTGGTATCACTGAAAACCGCGCTAAAAGCAGTGAGGCGCTTAGTATTCAGTACTTCTGGATATAATTTTCACTGAGTGAAGACTACTTTTTAGGCACAGATGGTGTATATGCGATTCGCCCTATGAGGTGCATATCATATCAGCACATGTCATTTTTACTTCTCGAAGTCTCGATGAGCCGCAGGACAAAAATGTGGCAACAGGTAAAACAAAGGGCAGGAGGCAGTAACTCACGGTAATTGAGATTTAATGCACAAAATATGCATGGGGTCACTGTGCTTGCATGGTGAACTACATTTTGGGCACGGACTTGACATTTGCAAAAAGGCGTGCTAGCTTTGGCAGCGTTGCCTGCTATGCAAGAAAAAGAGTATACAGAACTCAAGGAGGAGGCGACTGCATGCCGGTGCCGTGGTCGCAGTATGTTTGACCACTCGAGAGCAAGGCAGCTCCACTCGATCGGACCGTGCCAGCGTGTCTCGCGTTACCAGAAGCCACGGTGAGGACTTCGTACCGTCACGTGCGCTCCGGGGCACATGCTTTCCATGATCTTATTCGGACATTAAAATGACTGGTGTTACGATAGTGCCACGTGGTCATTCCTTCCTTGTGGCTCAAGCGAGACAGCACACTGAAAGCCATAGTATTGCTGCTCTTGGCTGCCTTATGCCATAGCGGGTTCGTTTGAACTTCAAAAGCGAAAACAATCTCGCATATTGCATACCACCCGCCGAATGTCATGCAATACCTGCCTTTGCTCCAGCCCTAAACATGCACTACAGTGAGTGAGGGTGAACTGAAGTGGTTATGTGGCCATAAATGTGTCATGACAGGTGCAGTGTTACTCGATGAAGCGTTAAAAGATGACGCAACTTGCAGCACGGGAGCTCTATTTTAAAAATCTTTTTCTCGCTTTGAACAAAAACCACCTCAAATAAAACTTCCGAAATGAAAGCCAATAAATTGTTCTACTAAACCCGCCATCGTCTGTATTTTGACTTCGACCACCTCAAGGTGAAACAAAAAAGTGTTTACTTACGTTCCGAAACAATTTTCTCCAACTTGAGTATTTTAATTCACTTCGACGCATTCAGTTTCATCAGCTGTAACAACTTTTATTAGTAATAGAAATCTAGGTAGGCAAAAAGGCCGTTCTGAGAGGAAGTTGATATTTTTTTAAATGTCAAAATAGTAAATGTTTAAATTTTATTTAAACTTAAAACTACTTATACCATACAAAAATACAGGATCTGAATCATTTCAAAAACCTGAATATGTGGAAATGTCACTAGAAAATTTGTGAAGTGTTTTCTAAAAATTTGGTTGTTTGATCATTATTGAGCAGTGCCTAGTTTCACGCATTTCAGAAATGCTCAAACTGACAACACCTCACAAACTTTTTTGCCAAAATTTTAGCTTAGATAATGCATGCTGCGACCAACTTGATTGAATTTTCATCAACAAACTGGAGATCGTATAGCGCAATAAGTGGGGCATTTGGAGTGCAGTGACGTATTCATAAATCTCACTTTTATCCAGTCATGCCAATTAGAATCTAATTAGTGTTCTTGGTACACTCTCGGACTCTTTCTTGGCACAATAATGTTTGTATGGCAGCCAGAACCAATTTAGGAGTGAGGTAATTGAATTTTGATATTTCCTAATGCTTGATTCAAACTCGTGATCCAAATACTCGATGCAAACTCCTGACACCCACCCAAAGACTGGTTGCCATCATTCTCAAGTGAATAACAGTGTAGCAAAGCCTCTGCTATCACTGCCAAAAAATTAACTGTAGACACGCGCAGTTGCTAACCCGACTGGCCACGGTAACACTTGTATTTTGTTGTTTGGTCATCGCCAGATTACAAAAGCTTCAATTCTGGTGAGAGTGGTCTCGTTGTGTTTAGAATTACATAGACTAGATACAGGTAAGCTTCAGTCCATTGTAAGTGTCCCTATAATGCTTGAGAGAACATTTCCCAATTACAAGGGCACAAAAAGCGGCAGAATCCAATATTCATAAACTGTGAATGACAGAACACAAACACTTTTTAGTCTCTATGCGCAGAATATTAGTTCACACTGCTATGAGTTCATATCCTCCATCAGACCACTGTATTACGGAGTACAATACAGTACCGCAAAAATTACAGGGAATAAGTAACTGGTACTGCTACTGCGAACTTTCCATCAGCAGTTACAAGCTGGTAATACAAGACCATGCTTTAATGCTTATTCTGCTAACATAGCGACAACAGAAACAAAAGTTTTTTCAGTCACTCTGACCAAAGGGAAGCATGAGTGCTGGGTTGTGTAGTCCAATGAGCATTTCACAAAGGCATCTTCTACAATAAATGTGCAAGCACAAGTCTTCACATACAAACATCTGAACCTTGCTCATTTCAAAAGCAAACTGTTGAATGTGTTAATGGCACCTTACATGTTCAGAAATCTGTAAGAAAGTTCTAAATGATGCACTCACTGAAGAAATCCCAGCTTTCGCAGCTTTTCAAAGCGCAAAAAAGGGCAGGGCCTGGACCAGTGGTGGCAGTGCCACTGCTTGTAGGGCGAGCAGCAAAACCAGCTGCTGGCAACCTGCATTAAATATGAACACGATGATGCATGTCATCCTCTGAAAAATGCATACTCGAATGAAGAAGATGAACCAGCCCCGAAGCCAACGACGACGAAGCGCTCGCGCCGCAGGTTGGATGCTCGTGCAGGATGGAACACTGCCGCTTGTGTCTGGTCTCTCGGCTCTCTGCCTCGTAGATTGCCTGTGCCAAAGTCTTCGTAGCCGGCGCTTCCATCGTGCCAATAAACCGCTCTACATTTGGTGGAGGTTGCTGTGTTCCCCTTTTCACCATCACCGTGGACCTTCGCAGCCGCACCATCCCGATGTCCACTACCAAGGCCAGTCAACAGCCAGCCGCCACGTCGCAGCCAGTCATCTGCTCCGGTGCCGTCCGGCAGCGTGACCCCGATGTCTTCAGCGGCCATAGCGACCAGGACGTGGAAGATTGGCTGGAATCATACGAACGGGTGAGCCGCCACAACAACTGGGACGACCGCGTCAAGCTTACCAACGTCATCTTCTACCTCAGCGATGTCGCGAACCTCTGGTTTCGCAACCACGAGGCCGACATTCCCACTTGGGCCGTTCTAAAGAGCACCCTTGCGGAGGTTTTCGGCCGTCCTGCAGTGCGGAAACTGCGCGCTGAGCAAAGCCTGCGCGTCCGAGCTCAGCACACGGATGAGACTTTCACCAGCTACATTGAAGACGTAGTAGACCTCTGCAAGCGTCTTGATCCCGCTATGTCCGAGGCTGACAAGATCAAATACATCATGAAGGGTATCGATGACGATGCTTTTCAGCTGTTGTTAGCGAAGAGTCCCACCACCGTTACCTCGGTGTATACCCTTTGCCAGAGTTTCGACGATTTGCGCAAGCAACGTCTTTGCGCTCGTCGGCCTCCTCCGCCTGCCGACTCCATCTCCGGCCTGGCCATCAATCCAGATCTACTTGCTACCATCAGACTTTGTGCGGGACGAGGTCGGCCGGCAGCTCTCGCTCCTATCTCGCCAACATCAGACACCAACCACCCTCAGCGCTGAGATCCGGCACGCCATCACGCAGGCGGTCACTGACGCCCTCCCTCCTCTTCCACAACCAGCCCCCTTGGATCCCCAGGTCGGCCTTCCCCCGACCCCGCCACCGCCTGTTGCTGCTCCGTTGAGCTATGGTCCTCCAGTTGAAGTGCCGCCTGCCCCCACTCCCGTGCCTCTCACGTATGCCGAGGCTGTCGCGCGACCACCGCGACCGCAAGCTTATACGTACGTTCCTCAAGTGGTGCCTGCGCCTGCTGCTCCACGGACCCGCTTCACGCCCCCTACCTACAACCCTTGGCGCACGGCTGACAATCGACCGATATGCTACGCCTGCGGTCTTCCGGGCCACGTCGCGCGCCTCTGTCGACGTACTCTGCATGCGCCTGTCCACCCTCTGCCAGACTACCCTGATGCAGACCGTACCTTTCGCCCACGTTTCGGACCACAACCTCAGGAGACCTCTCCTGACCGCGAGCACGGTCGCCATCCCTACGTTTCCCACCACTCGCCTTCGCCTCGCCGCCGCTCATTGTCGCCCATGAGGCGTCGCAACGTCCGCGCCGATTCGGAAAACTAGCAGCCGCAGTTCCGTGGGCACCAACTGCGCACTCATCGCCCTGCTTAAGTCCTCGCCTTTCCCCGCCGAACCTTCTTGACGTTTTTGTCGACGGAGTCAAGACACTTGCGCTTGTAGACACTGGGGCCACCGTTTCTGTTATTCACGAAAACTTCTGCCGCTCGCTTCGCAAAGTTACAACCCCATCTTCTAGACTCTCACTCTGTACCGCCAGCGCCGATACCGTTCATCCCTCTGCCGCTTGCACAGCACGCGTCGTCATCGCTGATGTTTTGTATGTTGTCGAATTTTTAGTCCTCCGTGCCAGCTCCGATGACGTCATACTTGGATGGGATTTTCTCTCCCTGCACAGTGCCGTCATTGACTGTGCCCGTGCGCATGTCGTCTTCTCTCCACTCTGCGATGCGCTCCTCGACGAGCCTCCGATTCGTTGTGCTGCTAAGCTTGTTGCCGCCGAGGACACTGACATTCCCCCTGACAATGCCGTGCTTGTCCCTGTTTGCGCCGCCTCAGTTTTTGACGCCACCGTTCTCTTCATGCCTTCCCCTGTACTTGCCTCTCGCCGACACCTATGTCTTCCCTTCGCCGTCATCGACATTCACCACGGTGCTGCCGCCATCCTCGTCTCTAACACCTCATTCTCCGCGCTCTCCCTGCTCCGTGGCGAGTGCCTCGGCCATTTTGAAACCGCTGCTTTGATCTCTGCCTTCGACACTGATGTAACCTCCTCCAGTGCCGAAGTCGCTCCCCTCACCCCACGTGGTGCTGCTCCAGCTTTGTCATAGGACATTTTCGACCGCTGCATTGACCGCGTTCTCGACACTGCTCACCGCGCGCAGCTCCTTGCCCTGCTCAACCAGTTTCGCTCATCGTTTGACCACCAGTCGACTTCTTTGGGCCGTGCGACCACTGTCGAGCACCACATTGACACCGGAACCCATGCTCCTCTCCGTCAGCGCCCTTACCGTGTGTCGCCTCCCGAGCGCCGCGTCATAACTGAGCAAGTTGACGACATGCTACAACGCGGCATTATTCAACCTTCCGCCAGTCCTTCGTCGTCCCCAGTCGTACTGGTTAAAAAGAAGGATGGCTCGATACGATTTTGTGTGGACTATTGCCGGCTCAACAACATTACGCGCAAAGACGTCTACCCGCTACCACGTATTGACGACGCCCTTGACTGCTTGCAAGGCGCCGAGTTCTTCTCCTCCCTGGATCTCCGTTCCGGCTATTGGCAAGTCCCGATGGCTGAGTCCGACCGTTCTAAAACGGCGTCCGTCACCTCTGACGGACTCTATGAGTTCAACGTGATGCCATTCGGCCTCTGTAACGCTCCCGCAACGTTTGAACGAATGATGGACAACATCTTGCGCGGCCTGAAGTGGACTGTTTGTCTCTGCTATATAGATGATGTTGTCGTGTTTTCGCCCGATTTTCCGACGCATCTCAAGCGCTTGCGCCAGATACTGAGCTGCCTCACCAATGCTGGCCTTCAACTTAATCTCAAAAAATGTCACTTTGGTGCCCGGCAGCTGACAATACTCGGCCACCTCGTCTGCAAAGACAGCGTCCTGCCCGATCCTGACAAACTCCGTGCTGTCGCTGATTTCCCTAAACCGACTTCTACAAAACAAGTGCGCCGATTTGTGGGTCTCTGCTCCTATTTTCGGCGATTTGTTCCCAATTTCGCCTCCATCGTCGCGCCCCTGACGAAACTTCTTAATGGTCCCGCCGACCTGTCTACGTGGGACTCGGCCTGAGACGACGCTTTTGCTGCGCTCCGTCGTTTTCTCACCTCACCACCTATCCTTCGACACTACGACCCCAGTGCCCCTACTGAAGTGCACACCGACGCAAGCGGAATCGGCCTCGGGGCGGTCCTTGCCTAGCGCAAGCCCGAATTTCCTGAATACGTCGTTGCGTACGCCAGCCGTGCCCTCACCAAGGCTGAGTCGAACTACACCGTGACGGAAAAGGAGTGTCTCGCCGTAGTGTGGGCTCTAACAAAATTCCTCCCATACTTATATGGCCGCCCGTTCACCGTCGTCACCGATCATCACGCTTTTTGCTGGTTGGCTTCACTCAAAGATCCCTCAGGGCGCCTAGGCCGCTGGGCCCTCCGTCTTCAGGAATTCGTTATCACCGTAGTTTACCGATCGGGCCGCAAGCACTCCGACGCCGACGCCTTGTCCCGCTCCCCACTGCCCTCTCCTGCGCCCTCTTCGCCAATATCTGCATCCCTACTCGCAGCGCTCACTACCATGGACATGCCCCATCAACAACGCCAAGATCCATGGATTTCATCGTTGCTCGACGTACTTCGTGCACCCTCTGCGGCCTTCTTCCCTCGAGCATTTCGTCGCCAGGCTTCCCATTTTGCCCTTCGCGACGGTCTTCTGTACCGGCGCAACTATCGTCCAGATGGCCGCAAGTGGCTTCTCGTGATTCCCCGACATCTCCGCACTGAGATTTGTGAACACCACCATGCCGATCCTCAGAGCGCTCACGCTGGCTCGCTGAAAACGTACGAGCGACTAGGCCAGAGGTACTATTGGCGGGGCATGTACAACTTCGTTCGTCGCTACGTTCGCTCCTGCACGGCCTGTCAGCAGCGGAAGTCGACACCTCGCCCTTCGACTGCCCCGTTACAGCCAATACCGTGTCCGGCTCGCCCTTTTGATCGTGTGGGCGTCGACCTATATGGGCCACTTCCCTTCACGACCGCTGGGAATCGCTGGATCATAGTCGCCGTGGACCAACTCAGTCGGTATGCTGAGACCGCTGCCCTACCTGCGGCTACTGCTCGCGATGTAGCCTTCTTCCTTCTTCATCACTTTGTCCTGCGTCATGGCGCTCCTCACGAACTTCTCAGTGACCGCGGCCGTGTTTTCTTGTCTGAAGTGCTTCACGAGCTTCTCGCTGCGTGCCACACAGTCCACCGCACCACTACTGCTTACCACCCTCAAACCAACGGCCTCACCGAACGCTTCAACCGTACTCTTGGGGACATGATCGCCATGTACATTCACTCCGACAGCTCCAATTGGGATCAGGTTCTTCCGTTCGTCACCTATGCATATAACACCGCCTCTCAAGCAACCATCGGCTTTTCCCCATTCTTTCTTTTATTCGGACGCGAACCTTCTTGTATGTTGGATACAATCCTTCCCTACAACCCCGAAACCTCGGAATATGCTTCCCTCTCTGACATCACCCGCCATGCTGAGCAGTGCCACCAGTTGGCTCGCTCCTTCACCGCCGAACGTCAAGGTCTCCGTACCCATGCTTCCGATCAAGACACGCTCGCGGTTCACTTCTCCACTGGCTCACTGGTCTGGCTCTCTGTTCCGAATATGTCCAAATTTTTGGCCAAGCACATCGGCCCTTACCGCATCTTGGAGCGTACGTCACCGGTCAACTACATTATCGAACCGGTGACACCTTCTTCGGACCATCGCCGCCGTGGCCGCGACGTCGTTCACGTCAGCCGCTTGAAGCCGTATTATAGCCCCCTCGTAGTCTCCTCTCCTTGAGTCGCCAGGATGGCTCCCTCTTTCCACCGGGGCACTTGGAATGAAGAAGATGAACCAGCCTCGAAGCCAACGACGACGAAGCGCCCGCGCCGCCGGTTGGATGCTCGTGCTGGATGGAACACTGCCACTTGTGTCTGGTCTCTCGGCTCTCTGCCTCGTAGATTGCCTGTGCCAAGGTCTTCGTAGCCGGCGCTTCCATCGTGCCAATAAACCGCTCTACAATGCCATATTTTTATCACCAGAAATATGTAACAATCTAATGCAAACAAGCCTGCTCATATAAATTTACTGCACAGAAGTACTGTCTAGGAAGCCACAGCATTTTATTTCACAGGCAGCATTGTAACAGTTAGAATGACATCATTATAGTGAACTAGAATATATTACAGTGGCTCGCCTGGGAGGGCGCATCTACCTTTCCGGCAGACTGTTACACTCTGGAAAGCCACCAGAAGCGCTGCTGCTCTCTTTGATACTACAGCGCGGCAGCTGAACCTACTAGGCATCACAGAGCGCAGATAGGCAATAGTCTTTAATGAATGCTTTCACCTGTTGGAAATGCGTTCTAACAGTGTACTTCATATCCTGGGCCACATTAAAAGAGAGTAGAAGATAGAGCCTGGATGCCAAGAACACTGCGAGCAAGTTGAAGCTGGGGTTGGAGCATTTATTGCCACAGCACGCTTGTATTTTTTTACGAAAAGCATAAGCCACGCTAGCACCCAAAGTCGTGAAGATGCACAGCTTAAATTTTGCCACTGTTAAATACGGCTTAGTGCACTTTTAATAAACCAGAATTCAGCCCTTTCATTATTTCCTTGATTTCTTGGGCGTACCACGTGTAGTGCACTGCATTTAAAATGAACTGCATGAGAAAAATTAAGATATAATCAGACATCTGATTCAACAATCAAGCGAAAGCAGTTGGATTTACCCTCGATGATTACTTAGATGCTTTTATTCCAAGGAATGTTTCTACTACATGCTGAGGCATCATACACAACAAATAATTGCCGCGGGGGGAGTAGTGATGCTAGCACTGCTTTAGCAGCAAAAGGTGCTAAATTTAGCTAATGCTCCACATTTAGAAAGACAGACTGTCTGCATCATCAGTCATAAAATTTAACATGCAGAGTGTTCAGAATTTAGCTGTACAGACTTCTAAATATATATATGCACTCAGTGCTGAGTGGTGCGTGCGTGCACTGTGTGATGTCCGTGCACGTTAAAGAACCCAAGGTGGTCGAAATTTCCAGAGCCTTCCACTACGGTGTCCCTCATAGCCCGAGTCACTTTGACACGTCAAGCCCCATGAAGCATAAACCATAAGGTTCAAATAAAAGAAAAATGTTTCCGCTAGTAAAACTAACCGTACAAAACAAAGAACAAACTTTTAACTTCACAAAAAAACCTGGCTGATTACAAGTGTACATGATGCTAAATAAACATGAGAAGCAGTACTCACGCTTTCTCGGTTCCAGGTTATGGCAGCGAGTACGGTCGATGCTTAATCACTGCGCTGTAAGGGTCATATATTTAAAACCTTATATGCACATCTTATCGCTTCTGACAGCTGGGTGATTCCATGAGAGAACAAACTGCCTAAATATTTCGTTTTTAATTTTCTCAATTATTTTGCTTACTATGCGCACATTATTCAGTAGGCCAACTGTGAATTTTGTGTTGTGAAAATGCTAATATTTGAGGAGAAAAAAAAATTATAAACGATATCAAGGCAGAGGCAGCATTTTCACGCAGAGCTCAATTTCGCTAATTTGCCATGACGTAAGTATCTAGATATGAAAGCATGATGTGTATAATATTCGTGCTAAATGTGCCGGTGAGAAGGAATATGTGGGCTTATTTCCGCCATTTTGAGGAAGTTGTCGCTTGCTGGAAAAAATTTCGAAAACGAGACAAGTCTGAAACGACGTTATTTTCATTTTTGTCTCCACAAATATATAACACGTATATTTCAAATTTGCACAATTAATAACCATTGAGGTGCTAAAAAAGTACACCAGCTTTCATTATTACATAAAATAGGGAAGTGCAAGAAATATTGCCGTAAATCTTGAATTTTTTAATAGAGTAGTGTTTTTCAAAAATCAAAGGAAAAAACGCCTCATCTCAAATTTTTCTTAAAACTCATGAAACAAGCCTCTAGAAAGAAAAAAGTGTATGAAAGAACGTGTTGCATTATTTTGTTTCCAACAATGTTATCCAAGCTCAAAATTGTAGTTTTTTGAGCATCACCCAGAGTGCCTAAATGAGGAGGTGGAAGGAGCAAAGGCTCTTCGCTACTCTAAATTTTCCCCATATCCCAAGACGTACCTTTTCCATCAAGTGAGAGCGTACCGAATACTTTTTGTGGATTGACACCGATCTGTAATGTAAACAGAATTCAGTACCACCGCTATCGCTGCGTGCAGGTAAACAAAAGTTCTCAATGTAATTTTCCGACTGCACAGTGCCCCTATAAGGTCGTCTTTCATTTAAAAAAAGCCAACTAAACAGTAGAAATGAACCCGGAAGTAAACAGCATCATTTCAAAGTCAATGTTTCCTTAAAACAAACAACCCAATATGTGCTTGCCAGAGGTGCTTTACAAATCTACATTCTGTACCATAGCTTTTACCAAAGTCATTTTGGAGGCTCTGTGATAAGCAAAAGCTTAAAGAAAAATGTACATAAGTTGAACAAATGCCTACTGCAGCATAGCTATCACCAATCTAGGATATACCAGCATAACCAATCCAAATAAATTAACAGCGACTAAAAAAGAAACTAAAATGTATTTTTAAATCAAACGCGAATTAGAAAAGAAAATTAGCCATGTATGCCTGCAGTCAAACGACAAAGCGAGGGCCTGGGGACACACACAGCTTCATAGGTGCACTGTGCAAGAATAGAATTACATACAAAACTTTTGTTTAGATGCATTCCTATGGGCCACACTCCAAGGTGTTATCTGCACCCGGCCATAACGGCGCTAACGATTCCTTCTTACATCACAGATCAGTGTCTGTCCTCAAAAAGTATTAGGTATGCTCTCTTGATGAAAAGGGTCTCAGTGTTGGGATGTAGAGAAAATTTAGAGCAGCGGAGGGCGTGTTTGCAGCTTCCGTCCTCTTATTTAGGCGCTCCTGCAGACGCTATAAAAATTACAAGTTTGAGCTAGGATAACATTTTTTTTCACCTACTTCTCAAGACTTGTTTCCAGAGTTTTAAGAAAAATTGGGGATGCAGTTTTTTGTAGAAAACATTTTTGAAAAACACTACTATGTTCAGAAATGCCAAATTTAGGGCAATATTTCTTGCCCTTCCCTATATTATATAACAATGAAAGCCGGTACACACTTCTTTAGCACCTCAATGTTTATCTATTGTACAAATTTGAAGGAAAAGTGCTTAAAATTTGCGCCAAAAAAAATTCCTGAAAATAGTCTCGTTTTGAGACGTCTCGTTTTCGAAATATTTTCCAGCAAACAACTTCCTCAAAAATGCGGAAATAAGCCTGACATATTCCTTCTCACCTGTAAATTTAGCACGAGAAATATATCCACCATGGCTTTCACATCTAGATTCGTACGTCATAACAAATTTGCGAAAGTGAGCTGTGCTTGAAAACGCTGCCTCTGCCACGGCGTCGTTTATAATTTTTTTCTTCTGAAATATTAGCACTTTCACAAAATGAAATCCACAGTTGGCCTACTGAATCAAGAAAACTTAAAATATGAAATATTTAGGCAGTTTGATCTTGCGTGGTATCACCCAGCTTCGTCTTGGTAACTGCGGGAAAGACGGGACGAGAAATATTCGTCATTTTTGCTCACAGCGCAACAAGAACGGGGCACGAGACGAAAGACAAACACTAACAAGCGCTGACTATTCACTGGCTTTTTATTGAAGAACAAAAGGCGTACATATATACATTATCCGAGAGAGAAGTGTTATCTGACCTCCTACGTGCCCTCCAGATAACTTCTCTTGTCTTGATAAGTCTTTCATTGTCTGTATATATACGCATTTCATGGTTTGGTTTATGGGGGTTTAACGTCTCAAAGCGACTCAGGCTAACAGAGACGCCGTAGTGAAGGCCTCCGGTAATTTCGACCACCTGGGGTTCTTTAACGTGCGCTGACACCGCACAGTACACGGGCCTCTAGAATTTCGCCTCCGCCGAAATTCGACCGCCGCGGCCGGGATCGAACCTGCGTCTTTCGGGCCAGCGGCCGAGCGCCATAACCACTCAGCCACCGCGGCGGCTTTATACGCATTTCGTTCAATAAAAAAAAAAACTGTTGATAGTCAGCGCTTGTTTGTGTTTGTCTTTAGCCTCGTGTCCCGTTCTTGTTGCGCTGTGAGCAAAAATGATGAATACTTTCCAACTCGCCCAAATGTTCGCCTTGCTGAACGGGACGAGAAAGACGGAGGCGCTCGTGTTGTCCATCTTAAGCGCTGTTTTCAAGACGAAAGCACGTCAACAAGCCCAACTTTCTCGCTTGTGCATGCACTGCATGATGACTTACATGTATCGACGCAAAGTCAAGATGAAAGCAACTCTCCACTCTTCTCGCGTGCTCGATCCGCCCTCGCTGGTGGCCTCACGAAGTCGCACACGCCAAGTCGTTCCAACCCAAATCCGTCTTCGTAGCAAGCATCCTGAACTGAACACGTTCGCCACAGAGGGAACAGTGGAAAAACACACGATAGGACTCGAAACAGCTACAGGTAGCAGACAAACGTCCGTGCAAACGCCGAATTGTGCCTGACATGAAGGAAAATTGTGCCGAACATCCTAACGTACCGCGGCCATGCAGGCCATGCCACCGGCAAAGATTGCCTTCGGCTTCGGCCTCGGCTTCCAATGCAGCAAAAATCCGGCCGGTGTAACTTCGACCCGGTGAAAATAACGAAAAGCCAAGCCAAATCGTTATTTCGACCTGGTCGTAATAACGAAAGCGTTATTTTCACCCATGAACAAAAAACTAGAAATCTTGCACAAACCATGACCAATTCGCAACATTTTAGCATCGAAACTTAGTAATTTTCATTACTTAAGGCAGGTAATTGTAATCTAATGTCGTTACTTTTTGAGACCAGTAATTTGTAATGTAACTTAATTACTTCTGTGATTTCTAGGAAATGAATTAGTAAAAAAATTTATTTACTTTTCAAAAGTAATTTTGCCACGTATGGTGTGTGGTCAGCGGCTGCCTAGGGAACTTCTCAGTGTCCTTAAGTGCTTACGCAAACAATGACACACCACCCAGTTCCCTACATGTGACAATGTCCATGAGAAAAAGGAATATTGTGACAAAGACGACGAAGCTGGCTGTGGTGCATTACAGAGCAGTCGCTAGGCCAACGGGCATTAAATTACAACTCTGCCATCGTTCATCGCGCCTCACTCTTTGAACGGCCACCACGTAAAAATATTATACACCACACAGCATTTGAATTAGAGGGAATGGCCAAGAGCATTTTCCATTTGGTTTTCTGCGTGTTAAAGGAATATATACACGTAACTTTGGTGGCATGTTTTCTTCTCTACAATGATGCATAAAATACTACTACGCATTAATCACCATGTGATATTTGCCCACGGCCGCTAAATAATTTATAATTTTTTCTGTCATGCTGTTTCGGTTTCAACAGCCGAACAATGGCTGTGACGTCAAAGAGTACTTTTGTGTCACGTGAGGCATAGAAAAACGCCGATATAATCGCTGCTTTATCGTTATAATTTACTGCAGGGCTGAAGCCAACCTTGCTTAAGGGCTAGAATGACAACTAATGTGGAAGCAGCGATTATATTGCATTTTTATGCCTCACGTCACCTGTAGGCACACGTTGGCATCAAAGTCCTCATTCGGCTGTTGAAACTGAGACCAAAACAGCACGAGAAAGAAATGCTATTATAAATTATTTAGTGGTTATAGGAGAATACCAGGTGGTAATTCATGTATAACAGCGCCTTACGCATCATTACAAACAAAAAACACCACCCAAAAGTTAGGTGTCTATACTCCTTTAATTCTTTAGACCCACCATTCTGCTTACTGATCTTGCTTAGCAGTTCATCTGCTGAGCGACTTAGAGATATCACCTGAGAATTGCAGATTACTAAAATATTCTCCATTAACTCTTATCCCCAACTGTTTTGAATCCAGGCCTCGGAATAGAGCAAATATTCCTAAATACCTCCTGTAAACAGGAGGTATTTAATAAAAGTAACGCCTACATGGAAGCTGAAGACAGCTAAACTTGTACTGTTGAAAAAACTGCATGCGTGCTAGACACTTGCTTGTTCACTCAAATACGGCCTAATAGAGCAGCTGGGACACGGGACCTGGCTTACATACCTTCGAGGGCTGCACTCGTAGCTATGTGATTAAAAGGTTCCACCTGCGCATTCTTTGAAATGCCTCAGGTATCATCTTTTACCAGGTCAACGGATATACTCAGGCTGCTTTCAGTTTGGGCATATTGTTAAGTGGCGACCAGCCGAATAATAAGCGGCGATGAACGATGGCAGTGAGATCATTCTAATGGCAGCTCGCCTATAGCGCGACCTTTTTGTTCCCGCGCCACTGCCAGCTTCGTCGTTTTAGTAAGACTACCCGGGGCTGCCGAGCGATTGTCCCAATAGTGAATAGAAGACACCGATGGAGAGACGGCTCAGTGGAGATGGGTTCAGAGGAGGATGGTACATGGCATGGGGGGAAGTGCTGGCCGCCACTATGAAATATATGTGTGAATGAGTCCTGGTCGACGAAGCTTCCTGGACACAGGTCGCCAGTAGCCGACGGACGAAGCCCTTGAATGCACCGAATGCCATGGGCAGGGGGGCAGTGTCCTCACGTGTGGGCGGTGTCTCGGGTCGCGGCAGTGTTGTCATGTCAACATGCCTTGTGGTCAGGGCAGGGGACGGGACTGGGGTGAGCAGCGAGGTCGGTTAAGGTTCGGCGGGCTGGGACACAGCAGGGCGAACCAGGTGCACACGGCCGATGATAACGGCAGGCGGAGGGCTCTGAAGATCCAGGACCAGGATGGGGATGATACCCCGCATCTCACACCAAATGTTAAGTGGCGACCAGCAGAATAATAAGCGGCGATGAATGATGGCAGTGAGATGATTTTAATGGCCGCTCGCCTATAACGTGACCTTTTCGTTCCCATACCACTGCCAGCTTCGTCGTCTTCGCGACAATATTGCCGCTTTGCACACAGTTTTTCCACAGTGCCGAGAGGTATGCCTTAACGAGGTTTTACTGTACCTGTAAGTACTAATGTTGCTGAATTTGATGCATGTCAATGTGAAATCTGAACCGATTCATACACCTCCTGCAGTAAGGCCCATGATACAACTATAAAATTGAAGCTCTGATCTATTGCTATGCGATGCATTCAGAACAGGTGCTGCCCTTGATGGTCGCACAGATAACTTTGACCACAATGGCAACAAATGCATCAAAGGTTGCCTCCAAACTATAGCTCTCCACCATTCGTGGCATGTTTTCCGCTGCTCTACTGTCTTTTTCCACAGTGGCCCACTCATAACTCACCCCAGTTCTGACTGCGGGGCCAATCCAGCAAACAAGTCTTACGCAGTGCTGTTCGCACGGACCTTATGGCCATGCCACTGCTCTAATTACACCCCACCACTTTCGCTCGGCCCCATGGCGACATTCCTAACACAGGTGAGGGAAGGAGGAAGTTGGAGTACCATGAAAGCCAAATGTACAACAAGGACGTAGGGCAGCGGCCTCGCTCAAAGCTCTTGCCCTGAGCTCAAACAGCACAGGTACTTCTGGTTGAGCTTACAACTTCGTCATGCCAGAGCTGACAGCTCACCAGCCACACATCGAAACAAATTTTAGTTACACATGCCAACAATGCCACATCTATTAAGATATGGAAGATGGTGTTAAGCCATTTATGCTCTAACCAACCCAAAATTCTTACTACTGTCAAGCAGATGACCTCGTTTCTCTTAGGCAATACATCCAGCTCATTACTGTTCACAGCTATGGTAAATTGTCATGTTGACCTCTCAGATTTTCTCACCAAGAGGCACGAGGGCAATTGGTTAACTGTATGGTTCTTGGGACCAAGCGCCATTAAGCAATCACTACAAGCTATGGGCAAACACTCCCTGGAGTGACCACCAATAATCTTGCACCAAAGCTGCAAATAATACTGTTTGAAAGACATTGCTTTTTTTATTTATTTGTACCTGAAAGGCCCACAAGGTAACATTACATGAGGGGTGGGCTGACATGTATTAAAAGATCCTGCCAGAGAATTTTTCAGAAAAGGCAAACTGAAGAACTAAACTATTCATCTACAACCTTGAGGCTTTTTTTCCTCCCGTAATTCCTACTGCACTAGAAGCCGTGTGTTGGTGCTTGAATCTGAATGCCACAAACCCATATGCATGCAGCACACATCCTTTTATTAGCATAGCACCACGTAAGATCATATCAATGCCTCATTTGAGGACAAGGGGTGCAAGCGCACAGAACAGTAGGAACAAAACGCAAAGACTAATGTTGTGTGAGTCACTCCTGTGCTTTTGGGCTACATGTCTCAAGATGAACAATCCTCTCCCCATTTTCCTAAAAAAGTGAAACTACAACAAACATCTACTCCTAACTTGTGAAAACATAACGACGAACACAGAAAGAAGAACATAAACATGTCTCGTCCTTGTCTTTCCATGTATTCTTCAATTATGGGAACTACTTCCTCGTTCAGCTCCCTGCCCTACATACATTCGTCTGTGGCTTCTCGCCTCTGCTTGTCTCTAGGGGCACAAACGTTGCCAGTTTCAGAGCAGGAGGCCCACTTTCCAAAATTATAATTTGCTAGATCCGTGACAGCCTAGTTGTTTTGTTCACTATACAGGCAGGCTTTGTTCATTTGGGGTCTGTAGGTGAAAGCTGTTGTCTTAATAGTGAATGTTTCCACGTTTCCTTTTTCTTTCTTCTTTCTATGTAATGGCTAGGACAAAAACTGTCGCCCACCCAATGCAAAGGAAATAGCCACATAAAAAGGTCTCTTCCATTTGGCTGCATTTCTGCACTAGTTCAAGAAGTGCAGCACGAGTTCTAGGCTTGCTTGCACTTGCCGAAATGGAAGCGCAGCTGCGGTGCAGCAATACGGCGGTGCCCATGTGTAGGTCGAAGAAGCGGGAAAGGTATGTCACTAGTTTTTTAATGAAATGATGACAGTTCTTTGTTGAAAGCTTTATGGTTCATGGGGGTTTACCGTCCCAAAGTGACTCAGGCTGTGAGGGATGCCATAGCGAAGGGCTCTGGAAATTTCGACCACCTGGGGTTCTCTACCATGCACTGACATCACAATACACGGGACTCTAGAATTTCGCCTCCATCAAAATTCGACTGCCGCGGCCAGCATCGAACCCGCGTCTTTCGGGTCACGGGTTTCATCCTGGCCGCGGTGGTCGAATTTCGATGGAGGCGAAATTCTAGGGGCCCCTGTACTGTGCGATGCCAGTGCACGTTAAGGGAGCATAGAGACCTAATTTTGGTGGCATATTTTCTTCTTTATAATGATGCGGAAGACACTACTATGCATGAATCACCGTGTGGTATTCGCCTACAGCCGCTAAATAATTTATAATCGAATATTTCTGTCATGCTGCTTCGGTTTCAACAGCCGAATGAGAGCTGTGACGTCAAAGAGAGGTTTTAGGTCATATGAGGAAAAGAAAAACTGCGATATAATTGCTGCTTAATCGTTTTAATTTACTGCAGTACTGAAGCCAGCCTTCCTCAAGAGCAGGAATGACAACAAATGTAGAAGCACTAATTATATTGCAGTTTTTCACGCCTGACATGACCTACAACCTCTCTTTAAGGTCACAGTCATCTTTCAACTAGTGACACTGAAACAGCACAAGAAGGAAATTCAGTTATAAATTATTTATCAGCCATAGGAGCATACCACATGGTAATCCGTGTATAATAATGCCTTACACCTCATTAGAAAAAAAGATTGGCTTGGTTTATGGGGGTATAATGTCCCAAAGCGACTCAGGCTATGAGGGACACTGTAGTGAAGGGCTCTGGAAATTTCGACCACCTGCGGTTCTTTAACGTGCACTGACTTCACACAGTACATGGGCCTCTAGAATTTCGCCTCCATCAAAATTCAACCCCCGCGGCCGGGATCGAACCCACGTCTTTTGGGTCAGCAGCCAAGCCCCGTAACCACTGAGCCACCGCAGTGGCATCATTACATTAAAAAGAAGAAACCACGCACCCAAAATTTAGGTGTCTATGCTCCCTTAAAGAACACCAGGTGGTCAAAATTTCCGGAGTCCTTCACTACGGCGTCCCTCATAGCCTGAGTTGGTTTGGGACGTTAAACCCCCATAAGCCATAACCTTTCCGCAAATAACTGTCACCATTTCATTAAATAGCTTGTACCATACGTTCTCTGCTTCTTCGACCTACACATAGAGGAGGTGAGTGAGTGTTTGAGGAGTCATAATGAAAACCTGAGCGGTCAAGTCGAGTCGCATGGGCAGCATTTCAGCGCTAATTCGTAAGTCGCCTGTGTGTATACATGCAGCGATTTTTTTTCTTTCTGTGAAACGACCATTTCCTAGAGTAGGTTTATGGTAAAACTTCATTGCAATTTGCTGCTTGAAAATTCTTCCAAGAGTTTCAGGATTTTGTTGGTGTCGGCGGCATGCAGTTGGTTGCAATTTCGTGACGACAGCAAGGCTATTGGACAATCGGGCCTGCACTCGACCATTCGTTTTGGAAGCGGCCAGTGCCAAGCTGCATTTGAACTGCCTGAGCTGTTGTTGCACGCTGCCGGCACCACCGCGGAACTTCACAGAACTAGTGCAGAGAGTGCAGCCAAATCAACAAAGTTGTAGTTTGGGCTTGTTCGTATAGCATATTAGAAGACATAGCGCAGCACAATGGGACAGAGAAAAGCACACAGGACAAGCGCTTATCCTGTGTGCTCTTTTTCTCTGTCCCATTGCGCTGCACTGTCTTCTTCTAATATCACCACAATGACCTGTCACACATGCAACAGTGCCTTGTGAGCTTTATGCACCTCACAAGCTTCCAAACAGTCAAAAGACATCAAGCACATTGCCCACAATGTTCATCTCTTTAAGGGCTCTTTACACCATTAGCTGTAAAAAGGTCTTAAGCTTAGAGGCTTTAAAATTAAGCTTGCTTCTCCAGCTGCCTCATGCGCTCCATTCTATTTGGCTACCTGGGTCCAAGCACCTTTCCCACGTAAAACCGATGCTCGGCGCAGGTGGCACAGCACTCATTTTAAAATTCTCACAGAAGGTTGAGGGCTCACCTTGTGGCGCCTTAGAGCTTTTGCTGCCTCAGCATTTTAACGTCCCATTTGTTCAGCCTCTGCGCCAGCAAGCCAACGCCGGACTCGAAGCAGGAATCGGGAAGGTCCGTGCATGCCACAAAACTGCCAGTCAGTTTTTAAAGTCCAGTTTTCGGAAATAAATATGAATTTAAAAGAACATGTTTCGCGCTGCAGGCACCAAAGCGTAATCGCTTATCTCGCCGCAATTTTTGCACCTGTTTTAGAAAGCGAATTGTAACAGCAGAACACAACTGTAAAGGGCAGCATTAATTCAACACTCTACAGACTTTCCCAGCCGCGGGGCCACAAAAAATCGGACCGCGTACAAAACTCATCGCACAAACGGTTAGTTCAACTGGACTGTTGTCAAAAGTTTCCCGCCTTTTTTCGGGCGCACGCAAAAGCTGGTAATTATGCGTGTTTTACATGACCATGAGTTACGTTGAGCTGGATTGGCAAAAGGTATAAAACACGCTGAGCGCAAGTTCTTTTCTGTTGAACTGCACAGAGCTTTTGAGCAGAATTTACGAAAAAACAGATCAGTCTTTCCCTCCGAGCCTTTGGGTCCACTGCCGGGCAAGCGGGCTCAGCGCTAGTCCTGGGTTATCTGCTAACACAAAATATTCGGGCGCAAGGAAGTTGGCAACGGAAGGCTGAGTGTCAGATAACGGGCAATGACTCAGTATGTGCATACCAAAAGATAGCAAGAACAAATTACTCACGTGCAACACGATCGCGCGCTTTTTCCTTCGAACGGCCATAATGCTACTGAACGCAATGCTCGGCTCGGCTCAAACAGGGCTCAAACAGCAAAAAATTTGCAAGACGTGACGTCTTTGCTTCAAACCGGATGCGACGTCATGGGTTGAAATAACGCTTGCTTGCGTTATTTCGACCTGGTTGCAGCAGTCACTGCCCAAAAATCCAGCTTCTTCGGTCACGTGATGAGAAAATTTTTTATTTGCTTCCTTTTTTTTTCAAACGGTGCCCGCAGCTGTCCACGCGCACGTGGCGAAAGAAAAATAGAGGAGAAGGATACGCTGTTCGGGCCGGCATGCCGAGTTGTTTTCAAGGCCATGTCGGCACGTCGGCGCTCCCTCCCCGCAGTCTTTCCACAGGGGCAGAAAGGAACGGCGCCAAATATGCCTACTTATTTTGTGTGTGTGATTTAGTAAATTCCGCCAGCAACTGAGCACAGGCCCTTGGCTGCCTTCGCGTCAGATGTCATGAGATTTTTTTGCCGCGACGGCTAGCTTTTTTAAATTGACCCTAATTCGAGTCGTCCATATCAACGGGGGTCGTATAAACGAGTCACGACTTGTTTTCTTCACATGTTTCGGCTGTATTGTATTTTTCAGGTAAACGCAGCTTTACTCAAACCACGTGGCTGGCTAAATCATGCTTACGTGTCTCGAAGAGACTCATGCAGGCTCCGATCTTTTTTTTTTTTGTGTGTGTGTAGGGGGGGGGGGGGGTGTGTGAAGGGTCAGTGTGCGTGTGCTCTGTGTGTGCCTGAAAAAAAAACGCTTGCAAGCCCCCTTCAGACCCAACTACTGGCACCGAGGTTGCTCCGAAAGAAAAGGTTGCACTTCCGTTGCGCAACACCCACAGGGCAAGAATAGGGAGTCCGCGTTTGTTATGCGACACAGGCGGTGGCATAGTCCCGAGAGAATTTGCAGCCCGAGGCGCACGCGCCTAACCATGTGGATGCGCCTCAAGTAGAGCTGTCAAATGGGTCCGAGCACTAAACGCCAAAGAGAGAAAAAAGTAGCCGAAATGTAGCCAAATGTGAAAATGACATGTATCACGAAAATAGCCCAAAATAATTTTTTTTAATGAGCACAACAAAATAATCACGAACAGTAGGGCTCCCATAACTGGTTCCTAGAGCTTCTAGCGCTCATTTTGTATTTCCGTTTTCTTCTCAAAATCGCAGTCTCCATAATTCTCTTCATCTCGGTGCTGAAAGCGGGCCATTTCGGTCCTAGCGCTTCGCCGCTGCGATGGGCTTACCTCCTCTATTAATTAATCACTCTTCCTCCGACCCCTACCTTTCTTTGCTTCAAACTTTGCATCTGTGTAACGGTGCGCTGCTTATGTTGTTTTTGAATAATTGAGCGACACTGGTGGCTCGGTACTACTTCTAGGAAAGCGCCGGCTCGATGTCATATGAGGAATTACAGTGGAACAAAATTTAAGCGACAATTTTATTCTTATTGCAAAACGCATGCATACTCCCCCCCCCCCTTCACCCCCCCCCCCCGCCCTCGAAACACATATGTAATGAACATACAGTCGGGGACAAAAGTCTGGAGACCACGTGTTCCTGAAACGAAGTCGATAGTTCTATTATTAGCCAGCGGCTGGAGACCACACTTATTTGTTTGTGGAGATGAAAGAACAAAATTTTGACATTCACCTCCACAAGTGTGGTCTCCAGCCGGCTAATAGCAGAGCTATTGGCTTCGTTTGAGGAACATGTGGTCTCCAGACTTTTGACCCCGACTGAACATCCACAAAATGAACATGGACCAGAAAACGAGAAACACAGGTAAAACGCAATCACAACAACTGCAGTTCAATCGCAGAGCCATGGGGGGCCCGAGGTTCTAAAGCAAATAACGCAACGCTTATATGCACTGATCACGTGTGCGAGTGAAACTGCGTGGAAGCTAGCTAGCTTCTAAGTCCTTTCTAACTAGCTCCAGTCTAACTTAATTTAGTTTTTCAGTTTATTTCGCATATTAGCCTGCCGTGAGCTTGAATAATTTAACATGGCTTAGGCTATCTGCCGCCGTTCTTTGTTTTGTGACAAAAGTAGCAAATAGATTTATTTGGTGTAGTTACGATCGTTTCAGTAAATGAAGTTCGGTTCGATATCCGAATTCTATGATATATATGTGATTCGATGAAACGATGTCCAAGGCATACTTCCGGAATTCACTGGCGCCGCAAAGCCATGGTCGGAACTGGCTTTTACCGCTCCACCACGAGAAACCTACCAATCTGCGCTATTAACAGCTTCAGCTTTGCACCATTAACCTATGATGTTCACAGCGTGCTCCGGCCTATGAAGATAGCAGCGCCAGGGAAATGGCCTAAATATTTCCATTTTCGGACATTATACTATATAGCTGCGTAATAAAAATACATGTAGAAAAGTGCTCATCATTTTTAAGTACCCTGAAATATATCATTTAAAACAGTACTACGTGACGGTCTGGCTCATCGTTGCTAAAGAAGGTTTCCGATTTATTTTTATGTGAAATTAGTTATCACCCAGCATATTGCACAGGGCGCCTGGAAGCTGGTTGCGTGTGCCGAAGTTGGGAGAGGTGCTGCTGCGTTAAAATTGATTCCATGTTATTTCATGGCTTGTGCTTCAGCTGGGAAAATGCATGTAGGGATTCGAGAACTGGTGTTTAAAACGCTGTTTTAAATACAAAGACATCAGCCCGAAATTTTATGCAGTTAAAAACGCACCCGCGGGTTTGCACGTAATAACACTGCCATTACTGTAAACGGTCCGTGCGTGTTTGAACGTGATATAATGGTGCCTAGGGAGCCCGTCTCTAATCCGGCTGCCTTCCTTCAGAAGAGTGCACCAATATTACGCGTGACGAACCATAAAGCGTTCTCAGAGTGAAGGTTTGACGCAGCTGTGCTAAAAAAAATGCGTGGCTGTTCTAACCAGCTGCATGCCATTGTGCAGAACCTGAAAGTATACATAGCGGATACTGTATGTCTATAAGGTGTCCATATTGCCGCGTTATTTAAAACACTCAAATGGACATCTTTGTTTTCCACATTTCAATTCGAGGCCTTTTCGTTAACGTTGAAGTTTTTGATCGATGTGTGGCAAGATTTGTTTCCAGGTCTGGACATAACCTTAGAGTGCCTGTCAGTGCTCTCCAGCTCCCTCATTCATATTCTCCTAGCGATTTCATGCCTGTGGTCTGGACCTGCGGCCGTGCAACTATTTTGCGATTCCCGGCCAGTTGATAATTTTATTCTCATCTGGTTTTGCTCCGAACCTTCTGTGCTCAGTGCTTATACTGGCGTTACACCATGACCCAGTCTTCCCTAGGCCCTCAGTTATGTCCTCAGCAAATCGGAGGCTACTCAATGTCACGATTGGACTCTATCTACTGCCCTTCTCCGAATGCATCGCTCTGACGGCATCTAGCAGACGCGATGGACAGCAACCAAAAAAATTGCGTCGCGTCGATCTACTATTAATTCGTGTTCTCCAATTTTATGAAAATAAAGCAGTTTCTGCAACGAGGGCCAGCTTTGTTGAACTACGTTTTGATACGCTTGAACAGCGACTCAATGTGTTGGGGACACTCTCGTGATGTAGTTCCTTCTAAAGTGGTTTCCACTGACATCAGCTTGGACGAGATTATGAAAAGCAAGAAAATATGCTTCAATATGAGTAGAAATAATCGTTACAAGACTACAGGTGTTAACAAGACGGAAAACAGTCAATTACACGATACAAAAGTGCCTCATTTTGTTTTTCTATGAAGCCGGGAGTCATTTTTGGTCGCACAGGCTACCTTCCGCTGCGTACGGGGAAAAAGGTTGGCGATAAGCGGATTACGGAAAACGTATTGCCTATCACCGCCGTAATCTAGCCCCAGAGGTGGCGGCCGCTAGGACGTTGGTGAAAACTGTGTTGTGAAGAATAATAGGGATGTAGGAACTGGAAGCTAATGAAACATGCAGGGAGACACAGGACAAAGCCACTATAAGCAGGTACCAACTCGTCTGTACCTGGCGCTAAAATTCATCGCGCCGGCGCTTTAACTTCCGGCGGTCTAACTTCCTCCATTCACCCCTCTGCACCTGTAGCCCGAACAATGAACACCCCAAACAACACCGAACGGCGACGAAGGCATTTTCCTCTCCCTGCCTAGCCTCTGCCGCAGACAGCGCGCGACCATCCGGAGTTTTACTTCTCAAGAAGAATGTGAGTGTGTCGTTTGGGTTCGAGACCTTTTAGTTGGAAAACAAACTTTCTGGAAAAGATGATTTACTTGTATCCGCAAGTGGTCAGTTGACAACTTGCAGAATTTATAGTAACACCCTCTGCAATATAGCACATATTTTTCAAACGAAAACCCTTGTTCATATTTCCGCATTCTTGTTCGAAAAGGAAGAGGGGAGATGCTTTTTTATCTGTATGAGAGGGGAGTTGTTGAAAGGACACAATGAGTAGTCAAACATTACGGTGAATCCAAAATTTCCGCTGACTCTATAGGGCAACAAGTTCCGTTCCTGTACCAGCGCTAGTCTCCAGCGTATCCGCCATAAATACTCGCTGGCTGCTCTGCTTTTGTGTGCACAGCATGGCTACGAACGCGAGAAGCAGGTCGAAACAGCTACAAAGGTGCAACAGAGTACCCTTCGGCGACTTCCCTCTGCACCTGTAGCCCGAACCGCTGCCCGAATCCCGCACGCCAAGGAACGGCGACGATAGGCACCCTCGTCTCCCGTGGCGTAGGAATCTCCAGCGGCTGCAGCGGCGAGGCTCGGGCAAGTTGGAAATTTTCGCGGCGGCGACGCGGCAGCACCGCATCTCAACCAATGACGGCTCGGCGTTGCCACGTGACCAGTAGAGGCATCGTGCAAGAAAGCATGCGCACAGACCAGTGTTTGTGTTTGTACGCCGCACGTACAAATTTTTGTTTAAAAAAGAGAAATTATATAAAGTGCTGTTGAATGCTTAAAACGCAAGATTTATATTTATTCAAATAAACATATGAAAATAAACGACAATTGTGTGATCTATTACCTTTTTTGTGTTTGCACGGCACCAAAACCGGTTGCAAGCGCATATCTTTTGCCAGCAACATTGGTTTTCGCAGCGGTTGTACAACAGTCCAACTTCTAGTTCACTGTAGTTGTGCTGTGGCTGTAATTCTAGCCACTGTAGCGGTGGGAAACGCGCAGCGGCGACGAATGTGAACCGAAAGCTCGCGAAACGCTTCGCAGCGCCGCGCCGCGCCGCTGTTCGCTCTATTCCCCGAATCGCTTGCATGTGAACCACCCTTTACACTCGACCTCGAAAGTTGGTGGTAACCTGTGGGGCTTCAGGTTCACTGAGATTTAGGGCCGTCACTCTCTCTCCTTTTATAAAAAGAATAAAATGGAAGGCGGTTGACTCACTTTCCCTCTGTTGGCAGAGCAGGTAATTAAAAGGCTGTATTCACGTGTAGGAGAATTTTCGGTTTCAACTTTCGAAATTCCAGAAAAACTGACTTAAAAGTAGTCTGCTTTCCGACAGACACCCTCGTTCACAGACTGGTTTTCACTTCCTGCTCTACCCAGAACCGGGGTAGTGCGAAGAGAGATGAGTCTGTCGCCCTCCATTGCAACCTTTTCAGGAATGGAGAGGGGTATTCCCCTTAATCTGTGCAAACCTGAACTCCAGACCGGAATTCCCATCAGTTTTGCAAAACGGGAAAACGCCGCCCCGACGAGAGGCGGAACCGGTCTGGCCGGGCCGGCGGAGGCTGACGCGCTCGGAGCGAAATCGAAACACACTCCAAGTTGCCGCTGGTGTGGTCGAGGTGCGCCGAACCCGCCGAACGCGTCGGCGGTCAAGCGCCGTTGGAGTCTAGAGGGTCTCGCTGTGGCCAACGTGACGTCGCCGTGCCGCGCGCGCGCGTTACGTCGGAGTGTAAACGCG
Source organism: Amblyomma americanum (assembly GCA_030143305.2). Taxonomy (NCBI): domain Eukaryota; kingdom Metazoa; phylum Arthropoda; class Arachnida; order Ixodida; family Ixodidae; genus Amblyomma; species Amblyomma americanum. Next base: position 61,343 of record JARKHS020014789.1, read on the forward strand.
TCCCGCGTACTACCACGAGGGTCCCAGCTTTACATCGCTGAGGGTGCTCACCGCTTATGAACAACTTGCTTCAAGGATGCGTTCATGCAACCGCCCTCATCCGACGTGCTTTACAAACAACGTTGGTCACGGCACCATCTTAAAGCTGTAAGTAAAACAATGTGCTACCTCGTATTTGAGGAATGAAGAAATACAAAAACCCTGATCCATGCATGTTTAAAAAACGAAGGTTGCGGAAATCAATCCCGGCCTCACATACATGTATTTCTTCTGGCTGCCTCTTTGAGCATTGCACCATAAAAAAACATTCGTCATTGTCATTGTTTTCAGTTTTGTTGCTAAAGGGAAAATTACACCTACAGAGATAAGTTATGATCAGCAACTCTCGGAGGATAAAAAACAGCAAACCTTCTATACAAAGCTTTCTTCTTATAAGACATTTTGCTCTAACTTCAACATAGATAAAAGATGTCTTTTTGATCAACTAGAACTGCCGCGCTTCAAAGTTTACTTAAGAAAAAAGAAAACTGCGCTTTTCAGTAAAAAGAACCCGCTGGCATGGAGATACTGCGCAAGTGCAAACAATGCCTTAGTATTGCTTTCGCCTCCAACATTTCAATCACTAAACTCAAAGTGCCCTCTAGGAGAAATCCCAGGAAGCATTTTTTCTGCCATATTTGGCATAAAAAACGAAGCACAGTTCTCAACACTGACAAAAAGGAATAAGAAAGGTGCAACTTTCACGAAACAGACTAAACGTCTCGCAGCAGGTATTTCAAGGGTGCAAAGTTATTCCATGCCTGCCGAGAAGGGGTAAAATTCGAAGTTACTTTTTTCTTACCCCTTTTTTACACCTCTTTTTTTTTAGAGTGTGGTGTCAAGAAATGTGGCCAACTCGAGAGCAGTTACAACAGATGGGCTTGTCATCAGATGTTCTCCATTCATCTGGGTTGCGGCGGCGGCGAGAATAGCATGAAGGCCGAGGGTTGAGGACCGGGGAAACACGGCTGGCATTTTCGGAACTGATTGAGCACTCTGGTTTATGGCACAGATTTGCGAATTCTTGCCGGCCGACCGCTTGAATTAGGAAGAGTGAAGTTGTGTGGTCGAGTGCAAGTGGCAGAAAAGCGGCAGGTGACATTGCCTCCAGTTCGCGACGTACAATCCGAGTCAGGCTCTCAGACGTTGGCGTGGTGCACAATGGGGCCGGGTCAACGCACGATGACGTTGCAGATGTATTAGGCAGCCGCGAAAACAGGTGGGCGATGCGGCGGCTCTTGGCTTATTCGAGGCGGCGGCATTTATGAATGATCCCATCAACCATCACAGAGTCCTCGTAAACGAGGAGGTTAAAGACGTCATCCGCGATGCCTTTAAGGACGTGACCACCCTTGTCACTCTCGGACATCGTAGCGTCGACTTTCAAGCACAGCGCTAACACGTCCTGGATGTACGATACGTAAGACTCCGTCCACGTCTGTGCGCGGCCGGCGAGCTCCTTTTTGGCAACAAGCTGTCGGCCGATCGGCTAACCAAGCAGGCCACGGAGCTTCTGCTTGCAGGTCTCCCATCTGGTGAGGTCGTCCCCATGCGTCTCGAACTACACCCACGCTGTACCCTTCAGGTAGAAGGTCGCGTTGGCCAGCTTAAGGGTCGGATCCCACTAGTTATGTGTCCTGACGTGCTCGTACGGGCGAGCCAGTCCTCCACGTCAACAGCGCCTGTTCCGCAGAAGGACCCAGGGTCGCGCAGGAGCGCAATGACGACCGTGGGGGCGGCAGGCGCCGGTGCATCATCCCCTTTGAGAGGCATAGTGGAACAACTTAGAAGAACTAGTCCGCTGCGTAGTTCTGTAACAGTATATATTGTAATTGTGTGCACTACTGCTCAGTTCTTTAGGCGTTCGTCGAAGTTATCCGCAAAGAAGACGACATCATCTAGGTAAACAGCCCAAACCTTTCACTTAAATCATCGTACACATATTTCGCGGGAACATTGCTGAAGCGAAGCACGATACAAATTGCATAAATTTCAGCTGTTTGAGAATAATAATAATAATATTAATTGATTTTGGGGGAAAGCAAATGGCGCAGTATCTGTCTCATATATCGTTGGACACCTGATCCGCGCCACAAGGGAAGGGATAAAGGAGGGAGTGAAAGAAGAAAGGAAGAAAGAGGTGCTGTAGTCGAGGGCTCCGTCTCATCTTTAGTTCTCATAGCCGCTTTCGACAGCTTATATGCCAATAAGCGTTGTTGAGTTCCACTGACGAAGACTTGCAGTGGTGGAGTCGAACTACTGCGTCGTCGATGCGTGTGCTAGGACAGGCTCCCCAGACTAGCACGAATTTTTCATTAATAAAGTTTTCCTGAAAGCTCCGTAGCTTTCGTTTGTGGCCGTTTAGCTGCGCTTGGGTAAATGTTATAATGAGTCATTACCCCCTTTTTACAAATATACTCCACCTTGGGGGATTCAACTAAAAATTTGGCAAATAGGCCTAATTTTTAGTTATATTGTTTAGTCAGAAGTAATGAAAAACTAAGTATAGTGTGTCTATATTCTCTTCCACACAGTGTCTGATGAGGCAATTTAGCTTGTTGGCGGCTAAATTATGTAAAATGACAAAAGTTCCTAAACTTGGCCCCGAAGAGCTTTACTTTCTCAAAGGTGCACAGCGTTGGCTCTCTGGCGGGTTGGCCGTGTGCGCTCGTCCATCGCAATTCGATGCTTGGCAATAGTCGTAGTCGGGATATAGACATGGTGGAGAAACTGCGCGCAATGTAAGAGAAGGCATCACAATTGGTCTAGCCTGCTCCTGGGCAGAGCTGAGTTGATGTCTAAAATAGCTTGCGGCTTCTGGAAATCGTTCCGCTGTGGATGAGTCTGCAAAGACAATTGCGCTGGTGATGGCAATTTCCTGCAAATCCAGGGCAGAGCAGAGTTGATGTCTAATATATCTTGCGGCTTCTGGCAATCATTCTGCTGTGGATGAGTCTGCAAGGACAAATGCGCTGGTCATGGCGATTTCCTGCAAATCCTGGGCAGAGTTGTGTTGCCGTCTAAAATAGCTTGCAGCTTCTGGCAATCGTTCTGCTGTGAATGAGTCTTCAAGGACAAATACGCTGGTCATAGCTATTTCCTGCAAATCGTGGGAACAGCTGAATTGATGTCTAAAATATCTTGCGGCTTCTCGCAATCTTTCCGCTGTGGATGAGTCTGCAAGGACAAATGCGCTGGTCATGGCGATTTCCTGCAAATCCTGGGCAGAGCTGAGTTGTATAAAATAGCTTGCGGCTTCTCGAAATTGTTCCGCTGTGGATGAGTCTGAAAGGACAAATGCGCTGGTCTTGGCAATTTCCTACAAAGAGGCGACTATTGTATCATAATAAGGTGTCTAAATTCTGTTCTGAAGCACTCTCGCTTGCCCATTCCACAAACCGTAGGGCCCTTTGTGCTCACGATTGCTTATTGCAGCAGTACCTGAGAGCCACCTTCCGGGACACCATGGATGTTGAAGCCCCTGTAGAGTTCGTGTAACTGACACTAGAATTGGGTAGGGCATTGAAATTTCATGGCACACTCTGAGCACTTTATCACCTTGTTCAGTGGTACGGCGTTGTTCGTTTACAGTGTGATTGCCTCTTAACTCTAGGTTAATGATCACGTGATGATGAGGAAGAATTCAATGGCCCAAGGGCAGCTTTGACCAACGAGTGCTATGACAAGGAATTGCGGCTCAACACAGAAAAAACGACACACAGAGACCAGCTGACACAAGAGGGCTAACTTCAAAACGACATTTATTCGAAGGAACTACAAATTATCTACGTCAACGAGTGCCATGACACAAGGTACTTTTAACGCGATAGCGTTTAGGAGTTTGTTTCACGGAAAAGCCGGCGTCATCGTCGGCGTCGTTGACCGTGAACTAAAAATAAACGAAAATTCCCCAGTGAAGCAACCCAGGGCCACGTGCGCCAGGTGCGTTGTGGGAGCTTAAGAGGTGATATCAACCTGCTAATCGGATTTTGAGAAAACGACCCACCGTGTCAGATTGGATTAAAATTAATGACTGGTAGCGAGAAGTAGTTCGCGAGAGGTTGTTCGGGAAGAACAACCCTATTCCCACAAGCTCCAATGGTGGCAGCCAGCATTTGCTATCGCAGGGCAGTGGCGCATCGCCTAAACGCTGCACTACTGCGCCGGTAGTGATGTCAGAACTTCAATGGATCTATGAACGTTAGATAGAAAATGACTAATTTCGCAAGTATGGCCGTTAACACATTACGGCTTACCCGTGATACCATTACGGTGGAGCTTATGTGCTCTCGCCATTTTTTTTCTATTGAAGGCTGGAGAGAAGACCAATTTTTTTTTCAAATATTTCTGACCAGAAATGCCGATCACTGGGCCGCGCATTTAGAGAACCATAGCAAGCTCAGCCACTGAGGTAGGAAGTTGCAATTTTTGCGTGAGTGTGGCGACCAGCATCCGCCAATTTAAATTCATGGGTGCCACAATCACTAAAAAGCGCCAAGTAAGCAAAAAAAAAGATTTCAAATTCGATTTAAATTTTGACACAAAATTATTCCCTATTGGTGATACGAAGTAATGGACGGAAACACTTGGTTGACGCCAAAAGATGGCCTCACAGTCGAAATAATATAATTCATGAAAACGACCTTTTGTTCACTTGCATTCGAACATTGAAGTAAAAATTTATTGCGTGTAGAATATCTTTCCCAAATTTAAGATGGTTCTCGGGCTGAAAAATGAAATGAGTGACCGAACGCATAACAGTCAAGGTTTCAGCTGAAGAGCTCAGAATACAAAATCGGGTACCATGCATTTGCGCCAGAGAGCCAGACAGCGGAGGCGCTCACAATGACCCTGGCATGTGTGGCCATGAAATGTCTGGTAGCTGTTGTTGCTGTGCCTGCAGTGCTTGACACTGTTGGTAGCCGCGCCACAACACAAAAAGAAAGCTTGTACGCATTGAAAACCGTTGCGCACCAGGCAGCATTGGGATCACCCCCTCCACCTTTTTCATGCGCGATGGATACTCATGGAGTCATACGATCCACGCTGAGAAATTACTTACCTGACATAACTTCCCAGAAGCACTCCTGCTGTGCAAAAACGTTGCAGGTTAAGTGCTTCTCGTTGACCGTAACTTATGGTTGGATGGAATTTAGGAGCGTTCCCTTTGAAACCGGGTAGTGGCAGTTGCTACCATGCACGGCTTTTTGTGCCCTCTATTTTTTCAAGAAGTTCATCCAACTGAGGGGCATTACCTATACATTCCCTATTTTTCTTTAAATGCAATTTTAATAGTGTAACAAAAGTAAAATCAGCGCTAAGTTTTACACAAACAACACAGAAAGACCAGACAGGACGGGCGCTGTCCTTCTGTGCTTATTACGTTTTGTTTGAAGACCTTCATTTCTCCGTTCGTGTTACCTGCGGTCCTACCGGTTAGTTTACTAGTCCTTTTCCGCCACAGCAGTCAACGCTCTTTTTGTATAATAATTTAAATACCTTAGCTACCCACCTGTTGCAGTCCTATTTCCTCATGCGTTCTTCATATGATATTATACTCTGACGCTCCAGTGTTTCGAACGATGCTCAGCACATATCCCCCTCTACTGCCTCGTTTGTGGTTTTCCCGTGGGCAACTTGTGCTAATCTTACAAGAGATCTGTGATTTTGTCTCGATTGAACTTGCGCCCTAAGTCACAAAACCGCATTCGCCAAAGTAATCCTTGACACCAATATTTATTTCCAAATACCTCTCAGTATTTAATACTAGTTTTACCGCCATAATGTGCTATATTTTATTATCCCAGCTTCTCTCCCAGATTTTCCAGATTTTCAATGAAACACCAATCATAATAGAATCCGGCGTACCAAATCCTCTGCAATTTTTATTTATTACCGCCGCGGTACCTCAGTGATTTGACGATCGGCTACTGACCCGAAAAACACTGGTTCGATCCCGGCCACGGTGGTCGAATTGCGTTGAAGGCGAAATTCTAGAGACCCGTGTATTGTGTGATGTCAGCAGACGTTAAAGAACCTCAGGCAGTCGAAATCCCCGGAGCACTTCACTACGGCTTTCCTGATAGCCTGAGTTGATTTGGGACGGTAAGCCCCCATAAACTAAACTAAACTGACTCTCTTCGCCCTTTGGTCCTAACAGAGTGTTTATGCTTTTGAATATATAGCTGGCATTCGTTTACCCACCCGAGACATTTGTACTCTGCCATTCTGGGTATTTCATGGGTCTTGTATTGTAAGCACGTTATCTGTAGAATCGCTGAGAATCATCAGACCTGACTTAATTGCGCTAAATGTGAAGCTTACAGGATCTCCTTCGTCGTCACAAGAATTCACCGGAGTCTTTAAATCTTCTTGGTTATCAGTGAACCCTTGTAGGCCCAGTTTGCATTTGGGATAACCAAATTTAAAGGTCATTAGCCTTGCATTGAGCCAGAAAGTCCAGCTGTTGTCGCAGTATGTCCGACATTAAGCAATTAATCAACATATGTTGGCGGCCTTTTCCCTTACAGACGTATGCTGGTATTTAGCAGAGGGATACTTGAAACGGCGTACGCTTCACTGTCGCCAACGCCCGGTGCCACGTCCGCCCTTGACCGAGTAGAAGGAAGAAAACCATTTTTTGTTTTTCTCTAATCACGTGTTAGGGGTCAAGTAAGCCCCATATTACTCATTCAAAATAAATTATTTCGGCTGAGCACATTTGCAAGCGCCAAAACATTTCGCAAATAATAATGATTCCAAATGGAATCACTGGGACCTGGATGCCCTATTATAGAATAAGCAGCGTGGTCGCATTTGTGATGCCTGCGGCTCTTTGTGTAGTGTAAATGTTGCCTCTTTCGCAGTGTATATGTAACAATAAACTTTTTTTTTCCAAAAAAGCTGCCTTCATTTAGCGCTAGAACTTTTCATATCGAAAGAGAGAACTTTCAAAAGCGGCCCAACAAACGGGTTGAGGTGTCGATTCATCCGATGATGAAGAAATTGCATTCTTCGCACGTAGATCAGCCGCAACAACCCAAAGACAAAGCATATAAGACAAAAGAATTGAGCCTCTATGGAATACCGTCCATGCCAGCAAACTGAAAACTGCACGACGATGCAGAACCGAGTGGTAGCGCACCTACGCCGAAGATTAAGAGCCGTATAGCTTTCAACCTCTGAAAAGCCTACTAACTCGCCCAAAAGTGCATGTTGTGCATGCGGTCAAAAAGGTCATCACCAAAAAATGCTTATTTTGACGCAGCACGATACTGCTAAACAAGGCAGAATTTATGAATAGGAACCACCAACTGAAAGAAGCGCCTTTCCCGTACAAATACTTGAAATGTCTCTGCACTGACTCAGTCTTTGAAATAATCACATTACAAACTTTTAGTCGGTCAAATGTTTTATGGGAATCCCCCAAGGTGGAGTAGATTTGTAATAATGGTGTAATTACTCTTTGACGTCCACCTGAGCGGAGCCATGGCTACAAAGAAAAGCTATAGAGCTTTCTCAGAAACTTCCTATTTAAAGAAAAAGTCGCCCTGATCAGGGGCTCGAACCCGGGACCACCGCTTCACCGGAGCAGTCGCTCTTCCAACCAACACTGTTCCCAGGTAGAGTTAATGATCAATGCTCTCTCGCCGTACAATAAGCTTGCCGTCCCGGTTAGCTCAGTTGGTGAAGTGACTGCTCCGGTGAAGCGGTGGTCCCTGGTTCGAGCCCCGGACCAGAACGACTTTTTCTTTAACTACGAAGTTTCTGAGAAAGCTGTATTGCTTTCCTCAAGTGGACGTCAAAGAGTAATTACACCATTAATACAAATTTCGGGTGGATGCCATTGAGTAATTACTCCCTTATTAGAAACTTTCAGTGTGTGCATCAAGTAGATCCTGTAAGCCCGTGGCCGGAAATCTGGATAAGGCAGCGTTTCAGAAGAACCAGTGCTCATCTTCGACCAACTCGAGAATTCCGCTTACGTAGGACAGCCAAAAATGATAAAATAACGAGATGTACATGCTGTGTGTCATGTCATTCTCGCGAATTCTTGGTATGAACTGTAGCACCCTCTATTCCAGCAGAGACTAGCGTATTCTCAAAGCAGTTGCTCTTTATTAAAATTTTAAAAGTCACAAGACAGTGCATTTCGCACCCTATAAATCTTAATAACTCCATTTGAAATTATGCAAATGAACTTTTAAAGAAGCGACGAAAGTTTGACTTTCTGATGCTTTAGGATTATCCTCCCCCTACCAATGCTAGTCTCTGGATAGCGATTTTTTCTCATTAATACACTTAATTTGTGCCAGAAAGGGTTAATAGCACAATATCGCACGCATATGTTAAACCAGGGAGCCTCGCCTTTAAGTCTGTTCCGCCTGTCTGTACGATAGGTCGTAACCTAGATTAGTCTGTAAGGCCCTTTCCATATTTAGCATAAAAATCATGAAGAGTAGCGGTAATAGAGAACAACCCTACCTTAATCCTTTGTGTACCACGACAGGAGTACTTTTTGTCTCTTCCTATGCAATTTCAACATCATTACCTCGGTATACTGGCACGGTTACAATGAGGTTCTCATGCTATCGCATATTATAGCTTATGGTAATTAGGTGTCCTAGAAGTTTAACAAGAAAACTTCTGCCTTCAAACAGGGCGCAGCTCGCCAGTGGCGATAACAGCTAATGAGCTCGGCGAACGTGCGGTTGAGAATGCCCGCCGTTGTTCTGAGGTGCTACCAACTTTAATTTTGATATTGCAAGCGAGCTTTAGAGATGAAGCGTGTAAAACACCCCGCAAGCAACTGTGTTGTATGTAAATCCCCAAAATACGATGAGCGTCGTCAGTACTGTACGAGATACTCTCGTTGCGTGTGGCATCGCAAACAATGAAACGTCATGTTCCAGCGGCGATGTAAACAACCGAGGAAAACACAGTATCGCTGCAATATTTCCAGGAGAAACCTTTATCCGTTGCTTGCAGGGGAAAGAATCCGTTTCGGGCGTTCTTGTTATATCAGCTATGCGCAGCGCATATTAGCGGCGATATCATTAATATATTATGCGGTTATTGTAAGAAGCCCCGCAAACAGGTGAGATTGCCGGCCCTGGTCAGCGGTGAACACGCAGGCTGGGATAAACAAAACACACGACAAAACAACCGCAACGCTTCGCGGCAATATAATCTTTAACGTGCCCTGATATCACTCCGCAAACGCCCGCCTTTTGCGTTTATTAGCATACTACCGTCTTTCGCGTTTCGGCGGAAGACCGCGTTAAAGATGCCATTAAAGATGCCTAGTTGGTCGAAATTATTTCGGAGACCTCCACAGCATCCCCTCTTTTTCCCTCTCTTCTTTTACTGCATTACAGCGTGGCAGATGTGTCTTTCCTAACGAAGACCAATCTCAAGGAATTGTAGAAACATCGCAAAAAACAAGGACAACAAAAGGCACATTTACGGTAAACTGGGCTTTCTCTCGTCCTTGCTTTATAGCGCTGTTGCTATTCGATTTTTTTCTAACTAACTCACCCCAATCAAACATCTGATAGCATTCACAGTGTCATGCACACTGCTGGGAAATACGACAGGGAACAAAGTTTTTGCACACAATTGCGAATTTTCTTATTTCGCCACTGAAGTTTAAATCAACTCTCCAATGGTGTACGCCAACAAGAATAATAGTTAAAAAAACAGAAAATTGTGTATTACACACGTAACTTTGCAGTAATTAATACAGAAATCATCATATTTTGTTTTCTCCCATACTGCTCATGACTGGACGTGGCTGCGACAAAGAACGAGCGATCCCGCAGATGCGACGAAGCAGAAAAGAAGGGCATTCCTCTATAGCACCATTTTCTCTTTTAATGCGAGAGCATTTTTTAGCTACCTCTCTCACATTTCTCGATGTGCCCACGTGTCGATGTGCCCACCGCTCGCATGCTCACATGTGGCCGGTTGGATTGCAAGTGAGCGAGCGGGGCGGCCAGTCGGTGCACTGTTTCCGTACCGACCTTGAGGCACTCATTAGGCACCTTTAGGAAACCGTGTACCATGCTAGCGTTATGTTACCGGAGTACCGTAAGCCCGCACGCCGTCGTTGCCCATGCGCAGATCACCTTGTGGGCGCCAGATGGAGACAGGTTCGCGGCAGCTGCACGCGCGCCTGCATCATCGGGGCCAATCAGCGCGTGCTCACCGCCGGTGGGCGGGCTCCCGGTACTCCGGTAACGGTAACACGGTACACGGTATGCTAAGAGGCGGCCATTGTGACAGGCAAGGTGGGCCCTAGCAAACGGAAACTTCCAGTGAAAAGGAGCTGCTTTAAATAAAACGTCGCCGCGCGCCGCCGATCCGCAGCGAAGTAGCACGACGCGAAGCAACAGTGCCTACAACAGATGCGATAAGTCGACCATGGCTGACACGCAGCAAAGGCTGAGAAGCAACGGCGTCTGCAAACGATGCAGGAAACCTCCCGACACAGTGCTGTTGCCGTAATTCCGTCATACGAAACTCAGAAGCCAGAGAGATGCCAATAATCACAACGGGGGATTTGGATGGGGACCCTTCAAAGTCAGAAAACCATTCGTTCCCACAATAAATGACGCAGGGTTCTCATGTGACACAAAATGCAATAGAAATAGCGCTAACAACGCCATATGTAAGTGTCACTGTCCGCGTCTTCACTAAGAGCAGACGACTTAACGACTTCGAAATATGTCTCCTGCATCAGTTAACATAGGCCGCTGGTCTCAATACTTAGCACCAATCATGAAGACAACAACGTCGTGAGTATGGATCAGCAAAGTCTACTTAATAGCGACAGATTTATTCCTTGCACTCATAGTTAGTTGCATCGTGGGTATCATGAAGAGTGCTCTCGCATTTCACATAGAGCCAGCGTCGTGATTTCTGTGTTATTTTTTTCTCTTTTTCGACAATATGAAGTTTGTATTCGCACAAGGACGCCGCAGCAAAGAATCTATAACGGACAGTGACGAGTGAAGAAAAACTGAGCACATTCTTGCATTGCGTGCATTTTCTTGTTTTCTTGCGTGCATTTTCTCCGCAAAATTTTCCAGACCCGCCGCTGTTGGCAATTTGCTTTGGCGTTCGACTGCTCGTCCCATAGTAGTGGGATCGAGTCTCGGCTGCGGCGGCCGCATGAAATACTGACAGACGATCAATGCTAATAATGAGGAGGGAGGGGTATGCGCTAGTATTGCGACTTCTAATGTATAATTTATTTGTTCTCACGTTCACTCACTTGAACGACCATCAGGGTTTTGATCTGAGAATTAAGTTATTTTTGTATGTTCAGTTAATTCCATTCAAATCTCCAGCAGCCGTCAGTTTTAATCTTCGGTGGTGCTTCCGAGCATTTCTCTATCTTGCACAGAGTCCGCCATCTTCTCCTTTTTCTTCTCAGCTCTACGGCGTAGTTGAAAGTCTCCACCGAAGTGAGACAGTCATTGCGCCTTTTTTCCTGGCGTTTTTTCATTCTCTCCTTTGTTTTTAATTCCCTCCTCCACACCTACCTTCAATGCGCAGTTGAGGTCTGCACGAAGTTTTGAGACAGAGAGTGTGGCTCTTTTTTCTTTTTAGTTATCACTATGACCCCAAGGCTTTACACACTGACGACGGTAATTTTTCACGATCATGGTAATACTAATGCTAAAGCATTAAAATGAAATGCAAATCAATTCATTTGTTGTATAATGTAGGAGGACGTCTAACACATCCAGGCTTTCTAAATTAATCCTGAGCCCTCCACTACGGAGGGCCTCCAGGTCTTTATGTCGCTCCGGGACGTTCAACGCCACGTAATGAAAAATCCAAGCAAATGTCGACCGGAAACTGCGACCAACCGGATTTTCCGGTAGTTTGGAAGCCAGTAGAACAAGAACTTTCTTATACGATAGACCCGAGCGGGGAGGGAAGCGCCGCCACAAACTACAGCCACAAACCAGGTTCTGTTGAATGACTCTTTGAAGCTTGTGTATGATTGGTTTGTAAAGTGGGACATGAAAATTATTTACCCAAAGTCAACTTCTATGATTGTGTCGAACAAGAAGAAGCCATTAGCGTTCCCGTACACAATTAATGACAGAGCACTAAAGCGTACGAATAAATTAAAATATTTAGCTATCACCATTAGTCATGACTTAAACTGGAGTGATCATGTACAAAACATTTGTGGAGCAGCTCAACGAAAACTTGGATTGCTAAGGCGGAAGCTAAAATATGCACCATCGGATGTCAAACTACAAGCCTATAAATCAATAGTAAGACCAACTTCTGGAATACGCATGTATAATTTCGGACCCGAATCAGCAGTATCTTGTAGACAAAATTGAACGTGTTCAAAGATTGGCAGTAAGGTTTATATTTTCGTCTTACCAAAGAACGCAGTTCGCATCTGAACTTCTTTTACGAGCGGAGTTACCAACATTGGCTATTCGCAGAAAAATTGCTAGGCTAAAGTTTTTTTATGAGCTTTATAACAAAATGATCAATCTGGATTCCAGCTCGTACTTGCGGCCACCCGGAAGATTGTCATCGTGTACTAACCATCTTTTTTCAGTTATGCCGTACATGCCGAGAGTTGATGTGTATAAATTTTCGTTTCTACCTAAAACATGTATAGAATGGAATAACCTTGACCGACGCGTATTTGACAAAACATATTCACTTGAAACCTTTGTAAAACAGCAGGAGCTGTGTTGTATTGACTGATTATCCCATTTCCACCTTGTAACAACCCGCAAGGGCTAACAATATTTGTAAATAAATAAAAAATAACACAGCAGGTTTGCATTGCGACGCATTAGAATATATCATCACCGCAGCCTTTCGCGCTGCAGGTTTCATTGGTTCGGGTTAAGTCAATAGATCTAGAAAGGCTGGGCTATGTTGCAGATGCCAGCCTTATGTAGACGCACATGAAGGCAGGAGCGGAGCCTGGCACGTTTAACGTGTCGCTCAGGCTGGAGAAGAACGAGCGGTGCGCTACGTCACGTCAACGAGCGAGGAACGCGGAGCAATTCCGCAGCGGCGGCCGCGTTTCGAAGGCAAATGCGCAAATGGCGCCCCGTGTGCTGTGCGACGTCTGTGCATGTTAAAGATGTCCAGACGATCGAAATTGTTCCGTGGCATTCCACTACGGCACCTCTTTTTCTCTTCTTTCACTCCCTCTTTTACGGCGCGGTTGAGGTGTCCACTGAAATGTGAGACCGTTACTGCGCCATTTCTTTTCTTCAAGAAGTAATTTACGCGCAGCGTGTTGTCTATACTCGGGGACAGCCTTCTGTGGCTATGCAGAGGAGGCTACGAGCCCGCGCCACCAGCTTAAACGCATATCTCTCTCACTCGTGAGCGCGTGATAAGAGCGCGCTTGTGAAAACCTTGCGCCTCACCCTGGCAGCTTCCATTCCATAGCCACAAAAAGCTGTCCTTGTGTATAGCGCGTAAATGGTAAGCGATTAAACGCAGCTCGAAGTACAGCATAAAAGCGCCACTGGACGCCGAGCGCGTTGGTCAGCTGGAAGACAAACGGCTTATGACGATATCTCATCACGCCACGAAAACAGTCAGGGAGACAATACGCGCTGCCGGGGTTGGGCATTTAAGTCGCTGGAGGCGGCAGCGTGCACAGCAGACAGAGGACCTAAGCAATACTTGAGTGTGAGTAACAGGAATTATAAGTCGTCCTATATGCGCGGCGCCTCTCGTGCAGCGCATTCCAAGCGTACGCCTCATCACGACAACGAGACAGACTACATTTCGTATTTTATTCGCGCATGTGCATACGAGCTTTGTCGGAGCTTAGCGATTGGAAGATTTGGAGTCCGACGCCTTCTTTTGCCTTGAAGTAGCACAAACAGCTCTACATATAAACTGACTGAAGGACTCTGCTAATGAATTCACATTTTTATAATCACCGAAAGGCTCCTACGCATGCTGTCCAAAGCAATGTGGGTAAAATTGACGCGCAAAGTTGCGCAACAAGAGGCGTGGCAGATGGCACCAGTGATATTCCAGAAGAGGCATGCGACCTATTAATACCAAAGCAGCTACGACCTAACATATAAAGAAAGTTGATTTGGTTTTTCTTGTGAAAAGTATGTGAACAGAAAAACAGATGGATAGAACGCGCGGAGAAAGATTAATATAAAATGGTTTAGGGGGGTTTAACCGTCCCAAAGCGACTCAGGCTATGAGAGACGCCGTAGTGAAGGGCTCCGGGAGTTTTCATCACCTTGGGTTCTTTAACTTGCACTGACATCGCACAGTACACGGGCTTCCAGAATTTCACCTCCATCTAAATTCGACCACCGCGGCCGGGATCGAACCCGCGTCATTCGGGCCAGCAGCCGAGCGCCATAACCACTCAGCCACCGCGGCGGCTTTAATGCCAAATGCCAAACAGCGAAGTGTTCGCATACACGAACACCACAGAATATTTCACAAATATACCCTGAAAGAAAAATTCCGCCTTTGCTCACGGAGTGACAAACGACCATAGGAAATTTTTCTTGAAAGGTCTTATCATTACAATACTTTTTTCTGTTCCCAGAAAACGTAGCTCATTACTCTCTTTTTAAGCCCCGGTAGAGCTTGGCGTGACCGCCTTTTGTCATTTTGCAGATGTTATAGAGCAGCCATACAATAAGAGTTTACAGTGGGCTTTCGCTCCCGCGAGGCAGCTGCTTCAAAGTGCACTATTAAATACCGCAAGAACTCATGACGTTGTTAGCATGACGTCTTACATGCCTGAGTAGAATATAGGAGCTTATACCCTGAGCGCTATCTTGCCCGTCTCACAAGTCGGCGATCGCGGCATTAAGTAGCATTCAAAACCGGCATACAAGCCTTCTTGGTCTAGCAGGGCTACCCGTGATTGAATGTACGTATGATCACAACTTGGACTTCTCTGATATGTTGCAGAAATATAGAGGCTCGATGTGGCCCGTCTGATTAATTTATGGCATTGTGGCTCTTCCGCGATTTAGGCTTGAGGACCTTCCTTGCAATCGCTAACATTCATGATTTTACACGTGCACGACGCTTCATTCGTCGTTCAAATGAGATTGTATGAAACCGTACTTAGATGTTTTGAAGTGAGAACAATTAAGATATTTACTGAACCTGGGTCCTCGCAAAGTCACTGAACTCTGTTGATCCAGAAAGGATCTGGAATTCATGCGAGTAGCACAGAATGCCTAGTGAGTTCCCTTACTTTCCTCATGCCGTCGTATGTCGTGGATGCGTTGATTTTGAACTTGTACCTTTACTTTTAACAAGCCAGATTTGTCTTCTTGTAACAAACCTTCAAATCAATAATATCCCATTTGTTGTTTTATGGTGCCTCTGATTTAAGCCCCACCTCTTTTCGCCAGGCGTACTATTTTATGCATAAATTACGTTTTCCGTTTTTGTTGTTTTATACCCCGACACAGGCTTTTAGACGTGTACGCGGTTAAGATTTTACTCCTTTTAACTTGATTGCGTGTAATTTACTGAAGCAACACTACTGAAATTCGCCGTCTGCGCAGCATTCTCATGATGGTTCCGCCCCGTTTTTCGAATAATTGCCGGATTGTCTTCTGCAATAAAATTTTAGTTCATAGCCGCAATGAAACAGTGAAGCTAAACTCGGTCACACTTTTGTACTCGCTAAAGATGTTCCTGGGTGACGGTTCATGTTAGGACGGCTTTTCAGCCATTCTTCTGATATGATGCGGATACTTGCAGAGGTGCAGTAATGTTTGCACACCGTTAATTTACGAAGTGAGACTGCTATTTACAAAAGACCACCAGATATCACTTGTAACTTTAAAAGTTTGTTCCGTATTGATTAATGCCTCATAAATTGCTTTCGAGAATGAGCATTAAAATACCTTTCTGCTTCGTTTCTACGCAGACTTTACTATAGCTCGGAAAGTATTCTCTCGTAAAAATTTTTCTTATCACTGTATTAGGGTTAACAAAAATGCCTCGTATGAATCTCTGCTCTGCATCACATAGATATTTCGCAGCCATAACGACAAGTTAGGCAGTTCGGAGGAAGAGGAGGAGGAATAACTTTATTTTCGTAGACAAAAGTAGCAGATGGTGTGGGGGTTATAGCCCCATCAAGTGGCCATGAGCCCGTGGCGTTCGTTCGGCGACTTCTAGAGTTCTTGTCACAACCCGGATCTGTGTGTCCGAGACGGAACTGAGCAATGCGGCCTCCCACTGGTCTGGATTTGAGAGCTGCAAATCTCGCTGAGGGGAGTCCTGATGGCAAGCCCAGAGCATGTGGGATAGAGTGGCATGTTGGCCACATAGTTTACAGGAGGGACCACATAGTTGACCCCATGGTATATGCGGGCATATATCGTGGGGTTGGGGAAGGTGTTCCTTTGGAGTTGCCTCCACGCAACCTCTTGGGGTTTGGTTAGAGAAATATGTGTGGGGGATACAGAAGTCTACCTAAGCGGTAGTGCATGGTTATGTCATGAAATGTAATTATACGATCTCTCGCCGTCCGCTGGACGGGCGACACCACATCCCGGTCGACGAATTGGAATACCTGCACGGTCATGAAAAAGCGAAAGTGTTAGGGTTTAGCGTTGTGAAGCCGAGTAGACGCGAGAAAGCACGTGTTTAGCCTTGTTGGCTCATGGTTTTGTCTTGCTGGCTTCTCAGCCCATTTGGCGACGACATTAGACTCACGTTAAGCTCCACTGAGTTTAAGCTGATCTGAGGTATTCGCGCCACAGATGGAAGTTGAAAACGATGATGTAGAATGGACAGCGCGAGAGTGTGTTGCAGGTTCCTTCCTTACCATTCATTTTATTTTCGTCCAGGAAATATTCACCTGAAAAACACTCTGCGCCCCTCAATTCTTGGCC